>VZTX01018108.1:0-157500 GCA_013400915.1 Pardalotus punctatus
GAGGGAAGGGAAGGGCAGGGCGGCCCTCGCCATGGAGATCTCGAGCGCGGCCGTGCGGAGGGAGCGCAGCCTCCCGGGCCGGGAGGCACCAGCCATCCCCGCTCTCCGAGCCCGCCCTGCGAGGGGCGGCCCCGCTCCGAGGGGAGCCTCCGGGTCGGCACGGCGCGTTCCCAGGACAGAAAGGTCTTACTGGCCTCTACCTTCGTTGGGTAGATGGTCACCGGCAGCAGCAACAGTAAGACCGGGTGCTTCTTTTCTCAATGAAAGGTGTTGCCATTCCCTTTCACAACAGCAGCTTCGGCTTTAGGAACCGAGCTCCAATATCGGATACGCCCGGCGATTGATACGCCGCGAAAGGTACCAAGATAGAATGGTCTTGCTGGCTTTTACCTGCCCTGGGCAGCCTGTCTTCTGCACCTGGAATACTGGGGCTACGTGCTTTCATTCCCATCGGGAAGAATTGTCATTCTCTTTCGGGAGCCCATCACCTCACTACGGATACCAACCCCAATAGCGATTATGTCCAAGGATTACTCCCACACAAGGGGTGCCACGACACCGAGGTGTTACTGCCCCGGGCAACGTGTCATCTGCATCTAAGACACTGCGAGTACGCGCTTTCCTTCCCGTGGGGAAGCACTTTCAAGGGCCCACCACGGGAACTCGGGTTCCGTACCCAACACCGAACACATCCCCGCGTCCCTCCCACCCCAGACGCGCCGGTCCCGCTCTGCCCCGCCCAGCGCGTCACGTGAGGGGCGGCCGCGGCGCCTGAGGGGGAGAGGGCGGGGCGGCGCAGGCGTGCTGCGGCCTGTGCGCCTTGCGCTGCCGCGGCGGCGGCTCCCGGCGGGACGAGGTGGGAAAGGTGGGAGCTGCGGCTCGGCCGGGGGGATGAGGGGGAGAGGAGGAGCGCGCAGCCCGGGCAGGAGCTCGGCTGGCTGAGGCGGCGTGTTCGCGCAGGGGCCAGGCGCAGCCCAGTCGGGTCCCTCCCGCCGTGCGTGCATCGCCCCCGCGGCCGGAGAGCGGAGCCCGGGCTGGGAATCCAGCGGGAAACAAATGTGCAGTGAGTAGGTGCTGCTGCTGCTTTATTTCCCATAGTTACGCTTTTTGTAGGCCTGGGGGACACGGCCGCAATTTAGTGTTGTAAACCAGGTTAATTATAATTGTAGTTATTTATAATTGTTGTGATTAATTATAATTAATACAATCAGTATTCATTGAAAGCCGTGCAAACAAGTTGTGGGGGGACGGCTCCCAATTAATTTTTCAGGGCGGTTTCATTGTCTGGTTCCTCTGGGTTTTCACTGCAGCTTCCACCTAATATTTATACTTTACACGCCTTGTAAAGATGGGCTTGTCTTTTAAGGAACAGCTTGTAGCCTTACCAGGTAACTTTGGAAATCTGGGCTTTCACAAAAATATATTTTTTAAAAAGTATTCTTTTTAGATTGATTAGGAATATGTGTAGAAAATTGCTAATATAATTCTCTTAATTATATTTTTTTAAATGAAATGTATTTGTGACAGTGAAAGACTAGTCATTTTCACTATTAGGCTTAAGGCAATGTGTTGAAGGTAGAGTAAAAATAATAAGTTTATTAAAGTTGTATTGAGAGAATATTCTGAGGGGTCAAATGTACAGGTGAGCTAGTTGTTGAAATAAGGTGCTGCTGAACACTTACTATCATTATTAAACATTAGTAATTTGAATGTTTAATGTTACTGTTTAATCTTCCACCTGAGTAAAAAGTAGGAAGCCTAGTGAGAGTCTGGTTTTTGGATATATCTTGAGATATTTGAAGGCTTTAGACCAGCCAAAGAAAGTGAGAGCAGGGACAAGAGCCTGTGAGGCAAAATAAGTAATGCAGTTAAGAAGATCAGGGAATCTGAGGTATGAAATTCCCTTCTGTTAAGAACAGGAAAAACAGTCATGGATGTTGTAAAAATGCTGAAGTAGTAAGTGCAGCCTTTGTTCAGTTTTCCTGGAAAAACTGCAGTTAGATATTTTCTAAAACGGAATAAAGTTATATGACGGTAATGCAATCAGAGTAATATTAAAAAAAAAAAGGGAAAAGCCAGATGAGTTCTTGAAGGATTCTGAGGAGGTGGTTTGGGGAGGCAGTTTGTCAGTAAGTAGAAGACAATTAAAACCAGTATGTGCACAGGAAATATTTTAGTGTGGTTTGTTAAGAGTAGGCTGGATCAAACTTTTTTTACAGTAGCTAGTGCACTTAATAAGGAAGGAATATGAGGAGTCTGTCTTGAGTTTTACAGGATTTCTGCCATTGTTCAAGCTACTGAAGTGTGCTCTAAAAAGAATTCTTTTAAAGATCTTTCTTAACAGCTTTTGAGCTGACTTGTAAGTAACTCACTTTTAAATGGGTGTCGTGAAACATGCTCCTGGAGAGTTCAGTTTTGAGTGTATTTTCACTGTTTCTTGTAATGTTGAACACAAAATTGGAAGGATTGCAAGCACTGTATAGCTAAGGGTTGGAATTAAAAACCATCTTGAGAAGATTGGTAGCAGGTTGGATATCAGTGTAACTAAGCTCAGTTAACAAGAACTGAGGGGGGAAGAAAACACAGGAAGAAAAAAATCAAAGGCCTGATTAGTGGAAAGGGTGTCAGTGAACAGCAAACAGTATTCAAAAAAATACTGGGCATTTATACTGCACTTGAGCACTGAAGTGCATAGTGAAGCAAATATTCATTGAGAATTATGTTCTTTAAACTAGACAGGTGTTGCTTTATCACATTAACAATTGTGAGTAAATTAAAAGACAAGGAAAGTGATTACTCTGAAAAAGGGCCTTGGCTAAAATGGTATGGTTATTTTTTTAAACAATAGTACTGGATACCTAGACTCTACATGAATGTTAGGTTTATCAAACTTTGTAAGAGGAGCTTGAAAGGCACGGACACACTAGAAAAGAACAAACTAAGAGCAAATTTGATGAGTGCCCTCACATCAATAAGAGGGTTACTGTGTAAAGGCCAGTGATAAACAAATCTTTGAGCTCTCTGTAGAGCAAGAGATGCTTGTTTTTAGAAGGTGATACTTGATTTGGATGCTAAAGGAAAACATGTAGCTTTTAGGTTGATGAAACCTGAAGCTGGGTATCCACAAATCTCTTGCTGGAGGAGTAAATGTCTGGGCAGACATCTGGTCTCTCAAAGGTCCTTACGGCTGTGTGTTTAAGCAGTTCTGTGCATACAGCATGGTGGAATTAGAAGTTTTAATAGGGAAACTGCTTTGGAATCTGCAAGTTTCCTTGAACCTGGATTTTTTGGCGCTTCAGTAGGAAAGGCCCGTGATGTATCCTTCTGTGTCTCCTCTTGGGTGTGTAGCGTGCTTGGAGAAGGGTTTGCTTCCAGGTGTGCACCTTTTAATGGTGTCTCCTGCTGGTACACTGAGAACAACCTGGTTGGGTTGGTTGGGAAAGGCAGGCTCTCCAACCATTTAAATCCATTTCACTCTGTTCATAAACGGTATTTGCTAAAACATCTTCAGTTGGCTGTTACTTCACAGGGCTGCGATGTTTTCTGGAAAAGAGTAAACTTCTCTGAGGAAGATGAGGGATAAAGAGCTCAAGGAGGGGGGAAAAGGCTGCTGCTTTGTCTTGATCAAAGGATGTGCAAACCATAGAGTGGAAGGTGGCAAAATGGGAGTGTGGCATTGATCATGTCATTAAGACATTCATATATTCACAGTGTTAATAAGGAAACAGCAGCCTGTTCATGATCTTTTGGAATAACTGAATTGGAAAATTGGAGATGTTTCCCACCAATGCTTCTATGGATGCAATGTGTCTTTCAATTTTTCAGCACATATCAGGGAGAAGGGCTTTTAGAAAAATTAGTTGTTTTTACACAGCCTGAAATAGCAAAGAAAAATTTTATTAGGTGACTTAAATTCCTTTTAGAGCTAATTATTTGTGTCTTGTTTAAAATTAGGTACTTTTACTTCTGCTAGTAAAATGTCCAGAAGTGTTACTTGTGTGAGCTGGCCTGTTGCTGCATTATTTTTCCTTAGTACTTCCATCATCAGCTTTCAGGTTTTAAAATTCTGAGAGTATTGGGGAGCTTCAGCAAAGCTATCCAAAATGTACTTTTCTTGAGCAGTCCTGTCGTGAAAATCATACTCATTTAGTTTTGAAAATTTTTAGTCTTTCTCATCACTAGTACACACTGTGTGGCTGATTTGTTTACCAGCAGTAGTTTGAAGTTGAAATTTGGATTTTGAGTAGCTTTGCTTGTTAGATAGAAACAAGCTCAGTTTAAAATGGTAGGAAACCTGAAGAGTGCTTCTTGCTGTGTGTTTCAGGACCCCAAAATGTAATGCCTTAAACTTTTGAGAGCCAGTGCAATACAAGTCTTGCATTATTAAAATATTTATAACTTTCCTGTGTGTACTGAAGCTTGTAAGAAATCTCAACATCGTTGTCTTAAGGGATTCTGCATACTTTAAAAATTCCAGTATTTTTTCTGAAAGAGTGTGTAATCAACTTCATTATATAATCTGAGTGAACTGTGTAATTTCTGTGTTTTACCTTATTTTGTTGGGATGTTTGTATACTCTTTGTGTCTTAAGGGTGAGATTTGGAGTTTTGCATTCCTTTTCTCTTGAAGTCAAAAGAGTGTACAGACGTGCTGGTAATAGCATTCAAAAGATGTTTTATATGATGTTTTTGAGATATGATCACTTGAATTACAAGTGAGCAATTTATCTTTGTGAATTTTCTGTGTATATTTTTAGAGGCCGTAAGAACAGTATTTTTGGTGTCTATATAAGTCTTAGAATTAAAATGAATGCAACTCAGCCTCTCTTAGTTCACTGTCACAAAAGTAAAAAAAAAAACCAAAAAACAAAAAACCAAACCTGCGTGGAGTTTGGACTAGTAGGTCATTTGAGCTTTAAAATTCACAGGTCCAAGAAAATGGTCTCCCCAATGCTTAATAAACATAATTTGTATTTTGGTGCATGCAGCATAGGGGTTGGACTAGATGGTTTTTGAAGGTCCCTTCTGCCACTCCTAACCATTCTGTGAAAAATGCTTGTTTTTCAAGTAGCTGTGAACTAAGTGTTTTGTATTTTTTTCCAAGACTTTTTTACTTAGATGGCATTAGGATTAATATATCTGTGAATATATGTGTGATATCTGTAGGATTAGCTGTGTAGTGTCCAACTTCTGAGAGGATGGTGCTTGAACAAGGGTTTTGTCTGCAGCCTTTTGTTTTGTGACACTTGCTGTTGTCAGTATTTAGATTTTACTACCCATGCAATTATTTCTTTAGATTTTTTTAATGGTAGTTAGGACTATAGTCATGTATATGAGAAAGCAGGTAAAATATCTGTCAAGTCTTACATTGGCAAAATTAAAAAAGAATACCCAAGGGACAGTAGAAAGTGTTTGGTGCACTGCAGAATTTAGATTTTCTGTGTCCCACAAAGAATTTTTAGCTGCAGAGTCATTGGTACATAGAAAATGTTGTCTCTTCCTTGTGCAAGTTCTGTGGTGGGTAAGGCCTGGGTCCTGAGGATACCAGCCTACCTCAGTACCTTATTTGCACTCTGGGAGAGGCACTGGAAGACTTTCTCTGAGATTAGCAGAGCATGACATGATGTCATGCATGTAAGCAAATGATAAGAAGTCAGCTCTAATCCCCTGGCTCTTTAGTGCTCTATGTTAAATTTTAAACTTTAATGTAGTTATTTTCATGGAACTTATGTTTCTTTGGATTTTTAAAAAAAATATTTTAAGCTACTTCATAGGAAATAGTAAGGTGCTCTATACTACATAAAACGCAGCTTAATTAAGTTGTTGTATGTGTGGTGATAGTCTGGGTGTTGAGACTGTGTGTGATTATCTAAACAATACAAGACTCGAGTTAACGATTGAAGATGAAGTTGTAAAGTCCATTAATAAATCTGGCTATAACCAATTGCTACAAATGATAGTTTGTTTAAACTCCCATTTCCTATTTTAGGGAGAAGTGTCTCTTGCTCTAGTTTCTGAACCTGCAGATTAAGAGAAATTTCAAGTGTATCTGTGAGAGAGAATGAAGTTGTATTGCTAACCTGTAAATAAACCTTTTTAATTTAAATTTCTTAAAAACCAAGCAGAACTGTAAAAACCAAATTCTTAAACCCTGACTAACTCTGTAGGCATAAATTAGAATGATACAAGTAAAATATGTCTTATGAATGTTCCAAGTATGTATTGAATTCTTAAGGACACAAAATTTACATATATGTGGAACTTCTTAGATATATTACACATATATATTCTGTGTATTTATACATATTACTTCAAATATATAAATAAAAGGTTCTACAGACATGCAAAAATGTATGTTTATATGGGTATATGTATAAACCACATATTCTGTAGGCTATTATACAAGTCTGAGGCCAAAGAATTAAATTGACTATGTGAACAAACAAAGCCCTTTAGTTTTCCTGCTAAGCTAAAAATATGTCAACTAACTTGCCTGTTTTCTCTTATTAGAAATGACTACCCCAAACAAGACCCCACCTGGTGCTGATCCAAAGCAGTTAGAGAGGACTGGTACTGTTAGAGAAATAGGCTCACAAGCAGTTTGGTCTCTTTCATCCTGTAAGCCAGGTAAAATCACAACAATGATGTAAAAAGTTCGATGTGCATTTATGTTTTGGGAGAATGACATCCATAGCAGTAAAACTGCTGTAGTATAGGCTGTATGGGTAGTCACTACAAATAATTTTGGCCTTCTCTGTATGTGATACAATATGAAAGTTATAACTGTATCCAAAATCTTACTATGAGGAACTATCTCGTGTGAACTAAACAGATCAGCAAAACGCCCCAGCACTGTGTAATTGTTTCTGTGCTTTGGCATTTTGTCTGGGTGTCTTCCATTTTAACTAAGGATGATGATGCAGCTGGGTGACCTAAATGTTCTGCTTGAACTTTGGGTGGACTCAGCCATTACTGGATGGCCCTAAAACTGTGCAAGTAAATGAACCCATGGTCCTGAGGTGCAGTTAATGATACCTGCTCAAAATATCTGAAAATCTGTATTATTTCGCTTTGTGGTGGTTGAGTTGCTTTTTCGGAATATCTATTGGGAATTGATTTGCTGTCTTGCTGCAGCCTAGGGTGAAATCCCCTTATGTCACAGTATCATGCCCAGGCTGAGTGACTTTGGTCTGATATCCTGGAATATTGGAGAAAAATACCATAGGGTTTTGTTGCTTAAACAGGCTGAAGGAAATTTTTTGTTGCAGACTAAACTTCAACTGCTACATTAGTACTGCAACTAATGTAGTTAGTTGCAGTACTAATTCTGTGGACAATCAATAAAAGAATGTGATTACTAAAAGGACAGATAATGAGGAAATAGAAAATACAAAGCTGGAGTTGCTTCTTCAAATGTGATGGCATTAACTTTCAGGAATACTGTTTTTGCCATCTATTGCTTGTTCTAGCTAGTACTTGAAAAAGCAGAAATATTTCAGGACATGACTTGAAAAGAAAATGTTACATTTGGCTACAATTTTGTAATGAGTGGTTTCTGCTGATGATTTTTCTTTAGTTCAGCAGTTAAGTTACAGAAGAGGTGGAAAAGTCTCAATGTTAATTATTGTTCTGGCAACCAATATGAATTACTACTTAACCACTTGAAATTCCAGGACATGTTGACATGGTTTCACACTCCAGACTTCAACAGTATCGAACTTTTGCAGATTTCCATATTCCAGCTTTTTGTCAGAAAAGCATAGGTGTAACTTGGATAACTAGAAATATTTTGTGGTATGTTGTAACTTGGGAGGCATTAGTTTGTAACAGTTGAAGAAAAGCAGCATTTGCTTCACAGGAATGGGATATTCAAGATTATCACATTTTCTTTTTCTTAGGGTTTGGAGTGGATCAGTTACGAGATGATAATCTAGAAACTTACTGGCAGTCAGATGGATCACAGCCTCATTTGGTGAACATCCAATTTAGGTATTAAAATGTACTCCCTATGGGTTAGGGTACTTTGTGTAACTTATTTATATAGATTACTGTTCACCAGGATAGAAATTCTGGAAGTGCAAGGACTCCTGGGTTAGTTCTGTTACACAACTGGGAAGAAGTCAGATAGCATTTATAAAAATGAATTTTTCAAATGTTATAATCATTAAATGCCTAAATAAGCCACAAAAAGGAATGTTTAATGGTATGTCAGTTGTGATAGTATCACATTTACTCGTGTAAGGTGACTTATGTCCTGATTTTGTGTTTTGAGTGTCATTTAGAGGGTAGATGACTGCTGTTAAAGTAGTCCGGTATAATCGGACAGCTGAGTTGGAGAAACCTTATTCTATTTTCTATTGTATTCTGTGTAGGATACTTTCAGTACTTTAACCAAACTTTAGACGAGATGTTTGTCACCTTTTTTTGTTTACTTCCTTGAGAACACCTGGGTGTAATAAGGGAGCCCATATTTGAAAAGCTAAACTTAAGCTTCGTTACGTAAAAGTGCTTATTTGGCATCTTGACTTGGTATACTGACATTTCTGAAGGCAGGCAAAGGAGAATGGTGAAAATCAACTGTATGTGCATAATGTAATATGGAAAAATGCCTAGTTCTTTAACAGCAAGTTTCTTATAAATCACTAGGCACACTTATATTCATTTTTAGAACATTTAAATCCCTGGTTATTGCAAGCTAGCAACAAACTAATCCTGAATATTTTTCTTTATTATGCTTACATAGCTTGTGTTGCTTCTTGCAGAAGAAAAACAACAGTGAAGACCTTATGTATTTATGCAGACTACAAATCTGATGAAAGTTACACTCCAAGCAAAATCTCTGTCAGAGTCGGAAATAATTTTCATAATCTCCAGGAAATCCGGGTAGGTCAATGATACTTTGCTTTCTGTTTTAAGGCAGTTCTCTCTCGTTAGGACATCTGATGTAATAAAGTGGGTTTTGGAGGTAAAAGTGTGCTTGAAGGGGGAAAATGTCTGAATTTATTTTGATGTTCACTTTTTGTTTTTGTCTTGTAAATGTAGTAGGCTGGTTTCTGGTTTTTTGTGATGTAAAAATTTTGGATGGGGTGCAGTTTTTTAACAAATGGAGCAAAATTCAATTTTCCGTTCTGCAGATACACTTAAGATTTTGAGTGAGACAGAGTTGTAGTGTTTTGTTAATGTTTTTATTTGCAAAAGTGTAATAGCCAAATGTAGTATTTTTTCAGGGTGATGCTTCTAGCCGCAACAACAGTGATAAGATTTGAGTTGCTTTAACTGCTTAGTCTTGCTTACCTTTTGGCAAATAGTAGAAGCAGATTTGAAATAATCTATGATCTTGGTAGAAGTCCACCTTGGAAACTAATCGGGTTACTCATAAGCAGGTATCTTTGCTCATTCTGAGTCAGGGTAGCCTCATGTTTCAAATTCCTCTTCTCTGGAGCTCAGTAGTTTCTGACTGATATTTTGGGAAGATTTTACCAGCCTTATATGGCAGATATTGCAATAACAGAAGGATTGGGATGATGAGGAAAGGGTGGTGCCAAATGGCAGCTTGAATTTTACTTCTGGGATTTTTATTGTTTTTGCTTTGGTTTTTGACACCAGCAATTTAAAGTACCAAGAGCACCTTATCAGTAGAAGGTTGTAGATGCTGTGGGAGTAAAAAAAAAAGTGTAGTAGAAATGTCTGTTAGCACTATGTATCTATCTACATCCTTTCAATGATTTGCGATGTTCTCTCAAGTTTTGACTTACATAAATGGGAGGCTCTTGACATATTTATTTTTCTTTAATAATTAAATATTCTTTTGGAAGAATTGAATTGCCCCATTATTGTGACTTTTGTCAGCTGCAAATTCTGCCTTTCAGTCTTCCCGATTGTATCGTAGCAATTTGGGAGTTGCACTTTATATGAAGAACAGCAGCTGGATCTTTTCCGTTAGGCTGCGGGTCAGTTTTCTGAGTATCCACTAGATGTCACTGTTGGCTTTAATTATCAGTTTGATTTTTGCACTTTTATCTGCCCTTTCAATAACTAAATGATTATCGTTTTTGTAATCGTGCTTAGTACAGCACTATACATCTAGCTGCCTAACTTAAGTTTCTTATTCAGTGGTACACTCCCAGTCTTGAGAGTATGTGTGTTATTAACATATTAAAGATCTATAGAAACAATAAAATATGTAACATGTGTATTAGTCATATGCAGTGTCTCAGGCAATATTTCTTTAGCTCTTTTCTTGCTAAACACGGGATTCTATGCATAATGTATGTAGTTAAAAATGGCACTTCTACATGAAACAAATTACTAGTATTTTTTTTTTCTGGTATATGAATGTGACTATAATATGATGCATGACAGAGTAATTCTTATGCATACCACATGCTCATGTGCTTTTTTTATTTCCAAACTGAGGAGAAAATATGGTCACACTTATTAATGAGCTACAATACTTGGATGCTGTAAAATGCTCGTAACTGTCATCACCATGATGTTACCTGTTGCTATCAATTTTCATATTTCCCAAACTGCTTCATACTGTTTCTTATATTTTCCTTCAGTCCTGAAATTTTCTCCTTTTTTCAGCTTCTCTGACACATGGGGAGGTTATTAAAGCAGTGCAAACTGTTATGAGCTCTTTACAGAAATCTGCTTAACTATACAATGATTCCATTGGCTTCAGTACTGATTAACTGGGTGGAAAATCAGGCGAAAGCATTTTATATTTTTCCCTGGATGCTTGCCCAACTCATAGTGTCTAATGAATGTGTTTTCTTTCCTAATGGTCTAATTTTCAACACAATGCAATATGCTGTTAGGCTGAATTTTGTCACAAATATAAGATTAGCTTTAGTTTGTGATCTAGTATGTAGGCATGTCTTTTTTGGAACCTAAAATGAAATTATGTTCCAAATAAAAGGGCTTTTTCCTCCTTGTTTGTACCTGATCATAAGAGTGAGAACAGCTATCACAATCTGGCAGGATTATTTCCTTTCTGACTGCAGTTAAGGTGTGTGCAGTCAGCCTTCTCCTCTGACTTAAGTGCCTTAGTATCACAGCTGTCAAGGTTGGAGAGCAAATATTTTCTCATTTCCAGTCATGGAGTTTTCCCACATGATGGTACAAACTGTCTGGATGGACAAAATAATCTGTAGAGGCATTTTTGGAACAGCATCCTGACTCCTCAGTATATAATTTAAGTTACTACACTTTTTCATGATCTGAAAATAACCCACTGCAAAGCATGTGCATGAAATGCTGGCTGTAAGAGATCTCTGGTCTCTTCAAGTGATGCTCACCTGCTTATTGCCTTTGTACCTCTCTGAGACATTTAGGTGTTCAGCAGTTCATCTTGCTGTAAGAAGATTAAGTGTTTTGATGCTAAGTGCAGGTAGTATTTCGTGGTATAGTCTATATCTGTATATAATATATATACACTCACCTGGTAGTTTCAGTGGTTTCTGCTGTCAGCCCTGTAATCTTAGTACACCTTTGGCAACAGTGTGAGGTCTTTGTTTTTGGTTTTTTTTTGGGGTTTTTTGTTTGTTTGCTTTTCCTTTGGATTGCTGTCTGGTTTGTTTTTTATCCCTTTTGGCCTTGCTTGGTGTTTTGTAACCAGGTGCAAGCACAGCAGCTGCCCTTGTGGTGTGGGGTTGTGACTGAGCACCACGGACAGGGCTCCTTCCTCAGTGTTTGAAGAGCTTCTGTACTAGAGAGGGGAATTACCAACTGGAGGAATGCCCAAGATGGGGAGTTTTTCCAAGAGGTAGTTAAGGAATGTGACCCTGCTGTAAATGTCTTTACTCCTACAGTGTCCAGTGACTGGACTTACCCAGGCATTTTCTGAAACTGAACAGCTAGCCATGTTCACTTGTTTCCTGTATGTGGAGTAAACTTAGATCCTGAGGAATGAGAACATGCTAGTTTGTCATAGGGCTGCTACAAGGTAATCAATAAAGAAAATGTATTCTTGTGAGTCTAATCAAATATCTCTAAGGTGCATTTTAAACTGCTTTCCACTGAAGATGCAGTTGTTACTCCTTTAGATTCCTGACTAGACTTCGGGTACTTTGGTAAGAAACCATTCCTCTGTGTTCTTTCTTTCATTCAAGAAAAGAGGCATTTCTCACCCCTAATTATTCCTTGGGTTCAGAATGTCAATTTGAAAAAACAACAGAATGTCTGCTTTGTGCAAACTATTCTTGATGCTAAGAAAAGACTGAGTAAACTTTAGTCTTACAGAATTTCAATCTGTAGTCTTTCCTGTCTGTCTCTAGGATGCTCTGTAGGCACGATCATCACAGCAGTTGTTCACTTTGATTGTTATCTCGCTGTTGTGCTGGTTGGGTATGGATTTGGTTCATCAGAATGCACAGTACCTGTTCCTTACATCTAAACTATACCGGTACTGGAAATCTGCAAAGCGGGGACATAGAATGCTCCACTGGTATGAGTTAGTTATTAAGCCTTGTGATTGATGTCAAGGGTAGGAATCAAATTTTGGAAGCAGGGTTAATTCCATTTGATGCAGTTGGTACTCTGTACATATTTTCACCTTCCTGCAGAGGATATTTTGTGAATCCCCAAACGGGATGTTCACATGAACTATCTTTACAAAAAGAAAGCAAATTAAATGGTGTAACATCACTGTTCCCTGCCAAAATCATCATCACTGTAGGTGATATGACCTTTTCATCATTCATGTGCTTGTGGAAGTAACTAATATGTGCTTCAAACTATGGAAATTATGAATAGGATTACAATTTTTCTGCCCTTTTATACTGTAGAATGGTAATACATTGGAGCAGAGCTTACTGTGCAGTCAGGAGAAATGCAGTTATTGAAATAGCATTTTATGCTTACGAGCTGTGTGTATCCAAATAGGGAAGTCCACATTAGATCTAATAGAATTATGAACAAGGAAAGATTATTTTGGCTGACACACTATAAAATTGTTAAGCATTTTTATCTAACCTTGCTTTGAAATGATATTTTCAGAGAAATAAACACCTCTTCTGTTGGATCTTAGTGGAAACCTAAACACGGTTTTTATGCAGTGATACATGTTGCATATAAAAGATATTTTTTCATTTGTATCCGAGCATTCAGAAACAAATCTTTGAAGGAGCCTTTACTTGCCACAGAAGGGCTCAATTAGGCAAGGGTACCTTAAAGAGGCCCTGTATTTTTAATACTGTCAGTCTGACTTTATTTTCTGAAGCAGAGGAAAAGCCATGTGAAACAATGTGGCAACAGCTTTATGGAAGGCAGCAACTTGATGAAGAACAGAGCTTTCCTCAAGGGAACTCAAGTACAGAGAGACTAGGAACTGATCGAAGCACTAAATGTTACATATATATGAAAGCCTCTCCTGCAGTTACTGCCTTTATCGTGGTTATTCATTGAAGTTCCACTATGGAAAAGAAATTGGAAAATCATCGCCTTCACAGTAAAGAATTTCTTCCTAATTTCTAATCTAAACCTTAGTTTAAAGCTGCTCCCCTTTGTCTTATCACTGCATGTTCTTGTAAAATGTCTCTCTTCCTCTTTCTTGTAGGCTCCTTTAGGTACTGGAAAGCCACAGTTAGGTCACACTGCCACCTTCTCTTCCTGTAGCAACTGTTTTATTATATTGTTTAATCTCTTTTCTGTGATGAAGTTCTAGTTGGAGGATTTGAACGTATTTCCCCAAAATCTTTTTTGTTAAATATTTTACTTCTGTAAAAGTCTTTCTGGTACCAGCAGCTTAAAAATTTGATTTTTAAAAATGTGTTATCAGTGTTATAAACTATCCTCCAACATGATGGGGGTGTTTTTCAGTGGCTTTAATGCAAGCTTTCACTGGTGTATTCTAACTGCAATACTGTAAACAAATTCTCTGGTGGACATGAGCCAGTTGCACACAGTGCTCTGTGTGTGAGGGGGAAAGAGCTGGATGCTTGAACTTTTTATAATGAAAACCAACTGCAAATTTAGGTGAGCATATTCTCTAGCACTCTTTTGAAGTATGTGGGGATAATACTACTGTTGTAGAATGGGTATCATATTAGTCGTCTTACAGGAAGGTGATTTCTTTTGTAGTCTATGCAGATTATCTCTTATTGAACCAGTATCCCAAGTCAAAGTCCACACTGAGTTGTGTTCAGGTTGTACCTGACTGGAACTGGTAATTGTGTTGTTCATTTTGGTACCAGATTATAATTGCTTGATGTTTTTGTTCAAATGAATTAGTCCTGTGTAGGATTGCCTGTCTTGAACTGGTATAATTTACCTAAAAACTGCAGAAGCACAATACACATTTAAGTATGAAGTTTCTTCCAGTTAAGAGCAGTCCTTAAAACCTGTTGTTCCCATTTGTTCGTCAGTTTGTTTTACTGACTCTGCTTTTCTTGGTGACATTTTTCAGAGAAGTATTTGTTTTCAGTGGTGCTTTAATATTGATTAAATAGATGTTAGGGATTTATATGTGTATACTTCTGTGTTGTTCACCAAGTTTATTGCTTTACGCAATCCATATTTCCTTATTGATCATCTCTGTGATTGTCTCCTGGACTACAGACTTCTAGATTGTTTCGGTAGGCTTTTCAATCTTTATAGTGTCTTTGTTATACCCAAAGCAGAATAGAGCCATGAAAAACTTCCAGTTTTCCTTGGTAGTTTCTTACCTTCATTATATCCCTGAAAGAGTTGTTCAGGGAAGAATTTAATAATGAAGATCAGTGTACCAATAGACTAGCCCCTTTACCATTCCTAATTAGTAAAACTGAAGGATCTCTTCTTTACAAGAAGATATTGTTATGAAGGGAGTACATGTAGGGTGAAGGGAGCACATGTATGTGTTAATAAAAGTTCTGTGAGAGTAGGGTCTGTCATTTTTCCTCTTTGCACATGTTACCAGTGGCATAGCCATGCTGCTTCTGTACAAAAATTGTAGCTAGAGCTGTGGAATAGTCTTGTTTTTAACTCTACCAACTTCTGCAGGTGATTTACGCGCACACACGCGCGCGCGTGTATTGTGCTTTTGGCTTTTGTGAAAGCATTTTACGTAGCCTTTAACCCTTAGTGCTACACACAGCTTTCTTTCTTTTAAACCATGCTTTTTCTTTTTAATGCCTGGATAGAGCAGAGATGCTGGTCTATTTCCCTTTGATAGCATTACCAAAATTTTGAAGCTCTTGGAGAGATCAGTCAAATGTCTGTGTTCTTTAGCTCCTAGGAATTGGTCCAAATACGTATATTGATGTACAGTAGATCATATCTGTTTAAAACAGTAGCCCCCATACCCTTCACTCCCTGAAATTTCAAGTTGTAATCAAACTTACGTTCTATCAGGCTGAGGGAAGAAAAGCATGTTTTTCTTTTACATGCTCAAAATGTAGTGAAAATCCCTGTGGACAGTCGTGTTTACAAGGGTAACTGTCTGCATTCAATTGTGGGTTATAAAAGTGCTTGCTTGAATAAATACACAGAGCTATCAGACAGAACAACCAATAGTTCGTTGGACTAATTGACCTTGTCAGTAGAATAGAAACACTTGCAAATAAAATTCCCATTGCCAGCAAAGTTGCAACTGAAAACCCCTGAAGAAACTCTGTATATCCTCTAACTATCTTGGAATGCAATGATTCAGGCAGCAGACATGTGCAGTGGGAGGGGGCAGGAGGGGGGAATCATTAACCAAGAAAGTTGTATGTACCAGCATTTTTCAGTGGGCTCTTTTTGCAGTGTGAGTATATATGCATTCCTCAAGTCATTAAGTAGTTCACTTTCCATATTCAGAGTTATGTTTTCTACCAATTGTTACTACTGTTGCCATCCCTCGGGTCCCCTTGTATGATTTGTTTTGCTGGTCTGCTTTTATTATAATGTAGCCTTTTCAGAAAAGGCAAAGGTGTTTGGCTGGTAACCACAGCATGTTGTAATGAGGGTGGAGTGTGTTTGTGATTCTGCAGCAATGGTTGACTTATGTGAATGCCAGTGTCTATAACCACACAGGCTGTGGCAGTTTATCTTTTTGAATATATTCGGATTGCATAACAGTGGAAAAAAATCACACTAAATACCAGAATATCTGGTCTTCCAAGCAAAAGCATGATGGAACCAATTTTTTTTCTTTACCCAGTGATGAGTCATGTATCTTCCCATTAAAAAAGGAAAATATTTCACTCTAGAAATAAGTCTTCACAAGTGAATTAGTCATATATCAGACATTTCCTTTTAAAAGTTTGGATAATGTCACACAGGTGGAAGTAGTATTAAAAAAAAAGCAACAGTGAAAGACACAACAGGCTTCACTGTGTACTATAAAAACATGATTTTATTATGGTTAGAAAACAAAACAGGAAAAATGGCATTTGGAAAATAAAGTCTGAAAAATGGTCTAGTTAGCTGCTAAATAAACTTCAGAGATGAAGGTTTAAAAAAAACCACCAAGATTTGTAAAAGGAGGCGGGAGGGGAATAGTGTATTTCACCTTAAGTAAGGGACAATGTGTAATAAGGGATTTTGTGGTTTTACAGCTCGGTGCATGTGTTTGAAAGCTGTTCTCTCAGCAACGTGGGTGGCAGGTTATGCTACCATATAATGTATTGTAGTTGGCTCTCCACACTTGTCAGGGTTAGCGTTCAACCATTCGGAAAATTTTCCCATTGTTCTATCATGTGAACCAAGGCTAGTGTTGAATTCCCAATAACCTTCTGCAGGAAAAAGAGGTTTAATTAGAAAGTTTGAAATTTGATTACTTCTGTTATTGTCTTAATGCGCTTCTCTCTAATTTAGGTGCTTATCTGCAAATGCAGTCAATTTTTGCTCAGAAAGATGAAAAATAAACTTAACTCTGTACTGCAGTTGCTTCCATGCTTTAAAAAGAAAACTTGTATACTCAATTCTGTCTTTCTTCAGCATTAACACTCTATTTCCATCTTAAACGTGTTTGCTTTAGATGGATCATAGCTTTTGGCAGCTACTGCATTTTTAGCAAATAATACTGTTTCTAGTAAGAGTTGCAAAAAAAAAAAACCTTTGTGTGAGGTCCTTGTAAACTGAACCTTGGGAACGTTATGTTATTTCTGTATTTTCCCTTCTTTTGTGCTTCTTCTCTATTTGTGTCATGGTTATAAATTACATCGTTTGAACTAGAGAATTAAAAACATTTCATTTTGTGATTCTTGTAATTTTAAAAAAGAGAATGTTTGTTTTATGTGTATTTTTTTTTCTTTTTACCTGTTATTTCAGAGGCTGGCACACAGAGAAATAAGCAATTATGGTATTGAAATTCCATTGTGCCAGCACCTCCGGGGCATAATCCAAAAAAACCAGAAAAATCGCCTGCTGGGTTGTATGCAGTAAGCTTGTGTGAACATCAGTGTCTGCTGTTCACACATCATTTTTTACTGGAAGTTCCTGTTGGAATAAAGGTTCTGTGTTTGGAAAGTGCACTGGGATAGTTGTTGGCCATTGGTTTTTCAAAGTTTGTAGGGATTTCTAATTACAGTTTACCAGTGTGGGCTCACTAGATACTTCTTGGAGATAATCATTAATGTTTCAGAAGTAAGGGAAGCAAGCAGGGATTTGACAACATAAAAACTGTAACAAGAAAGATCTTGGTGCTCTTGTCTTCATTTAAGCATTCTCTTGAAGACTGAACATAGAGTGAGGAATAAGGTGGGTGGATGGAGGGGGAGGTGGCAGCATGACAGAAGACGTGCACATACTTAGTTTGCCTACTTCAATACTTAACCCTTCGCTTCCTTCCCTCTCCTTTTTTAATGCAAGTGTGGTGTCTAGTTGACATTTTAAAACATAAAAGTGCCTCCAGCATTACAGCTTACAGTGGGTGTCTGTGTGATGCTCATCTAGAATATCTTCATGGTGCTCAGTCAGGTGAGCCCTCTCAGCTGATCAGAATTCATTTGAACTGTAGTTTACAAAACATATGATACTGTTCGCTTGCAAACTGGAGCATGTAGCAACATCTGTTTTATCTCTTGTGTTTAATATCTCTGCACTTGGACAGGAGGCTGGAGACCCTGGTAGGCAAACTGTTTAATGCAGTTTTTTATTTTGGGGTTTGAAGCGGTTCCTGGTCACATAAGACTTTAAGGTTTGAACTAGGGAAAATGAAAATCTGTGTTGTCTTTGTTGGCCTGGTGTATCATTTTGGCTTTTGGGGAAGTGGACTCTAGACACCTGACTTTACAGTTATTTAGCAGAGCAAGGAGGTAGGTACCATTGAAGAAACTGTCTGGAACAAGGGACACTTCTTTAATCTCAAGAAGGCAGGATGTTAGGAAGATCTTGGAAAAGTGCCTGTATTTGGAAGGGAAATATTATTTTTCTATAAAGTAAAGGGCCTTGCATACTGCATAGAAATTGTTAAATAAATGGCTATCTATCTATCTATGTAATCTTTCTTCTTCTACCCTACCGCATTCTACAGCCATGCTCTTTCCCATTCTGTAATCGTCCTAGACCTAGATAATCCAAAATTATCTCCTCTGGTTTTGGATTCTAAATGTGAAAACATCGTGGGAGTCACACCACCATCTTCTGCTTGAAGGATGTAAAATAAAGTTGTGTCAAAGCTGACAGTAAGATGCTGCTCACTCACTCCTGCTTTCTTCTTTCTGGAGAGGTTGCTCACCCTTGGGAAAAATCTTGCCTTTAAGCTACTTTTTTCCACACACTGAAATAGGATTGGGAGGAAAAAGTTAGTGAATTATAAACAGTCATCTTTGATTTACCTGATTGCCCTCATAGACTTAATTGTGGAGAGTAATCCTTGGAGGGAGCGCTAGATATTTTCAAACATTAAGAAGTGCTAAATACATGCAGAAAGGTCAAATCCAAGACTGATTCTGATCACTCTGGGTGCTGCTACTAGCATAGTATTAAAATCCTCCAAAGAGTAAAGCCAGTAGTCAACATTTAATTTGGTTAAACATAAGAAAAGATAATTCCCATTCCTTTCTTTTCTTGGATATCTAAGAAAGTTTTATGCTGTCATCTCAACTAATGCTGGTCAGCTGGCACAGTGCACTTTATTTTCTGTTTCACTTGAACAACTTGTATGCACCAGCAGCTGGAAACATCCTGTGACTGTGTTCACTACTCTTTGCAAAACTAACAGTTTGGCAGTCGGGTGGAAGGAGGAAGTGGCCCCAGTTTAGAAGAAATTGGGACCCAGTTGGCCCACCGCTTAATATTCTCTGTATGTGTGGCTTCCATGTTATAATACCTTTATTTGCATCAGTACAAAAGTAATCACATTTCGCCATCTGTAGTATGTATTGTCCTGTGGTAAAATTATCAGGTGCTGCTATTAATTAGGATTAAAAAAAATCCCAAAACAAGTAATAAAATGCGCTGGATGTGCCATGCTTTAAGTCAGCGCCAAAAAGTCAACCAATAATTTCCATATATTCAGGTAAAAATAACAGAACAAACATATTTCATGTAGGTACATGGGGGGATTTCATAATTACAATCGGCCTTTCTTTTTTCTTCCTACGTTCCTGAAGCCTAACATTCAAGTGGAAAGCTGAGATTATCCACAGTGTCATTAGGAAAGTAGTCCTGGAAAGGAATTCTGTTCATTTGGTGAATTGAAGCAATGCTCAGTGTTCAGAAGGAAAGGCTACCTGGCCAGTGGTAGAGCTCTAGAACAAAGCCAAGGTTCTTCAGCAAGACACTCAGTTGCTTCAGAACTGTCATTGTGGCAGTTCTTTCCAGAGCGAGGTCTTGCTCCCTTGACTCCTGAAATGTTGTTTTGGTCAGGGATCACGTGTCTGCATGTGATCTGCTACACAGAGTATAAATTCAGTTCTTTGCTAAGTTTTATTGGGTGGGAAGGCATTGAATGTGGTGTTATCCTGTTCCTTATCTCAAGTAGTGCATGGAAATGTTTCTATAGATATGAAGTATAAATTTATTTCTTTCTGAGGGCTGTTCTGTGTCTTAATCCGTCATAAGATAACCGAGATCATGTGTTTGAATCGGAAAAACCTTTCCCAGGATTTTTCCATTTTCTGTGCGAACACACAGGAGAGGGTGGAGTGAGAACAATAATATGTATCTGGCTTGTGGGCCTGTGCTCTCTAGCTGCCTTCATCCAATTCCTAAAGTACGTTTATCTAACAGTCTTAATTTCATTTCAGAATGAATTCTGGAGTGTTTTATGTCTCATGTTAAAGGAATGTTAACAAATACAGTTTTTATTGAAGCTTTTTATGAATGCTGTTCTCAGTCACAGTCTTTGAGTGAACCGTGAGGCCTAGCCCTTAATACTTATTTTTTAATTATTATTTTTTTCCTCCTCTGTATCTGTCAGATATCAAATTCAACTGTGGGTATGAAGGATTTTTTTGATTATTTCTACTAGCAAATGCAGAAAATCCTGATTTGTTTCTCATATGTTGAGATTAATTGGTTACTTCTTAGATGGTATTGCTCAGCATAATTAGTAAGGTAAAAATCAAATTATATTTTGTTTTTTCATAGTTTCAAAAAGAGTTGCAATTCCATGTCTGCAGAAATGATGTAGTAAAATTTTGAAGTAGCTTCCCCCTGCTTGAACAAGTCTCTGTTGTGACTATGATGGTTACCATGTTTAGAAGAGGTTTTCATAAATCACCTTTTGGTAAATCTGGCACTGCTGGGGTAGGAACTTTTTATTGTGGAATTATTGCACTTTCTTCTTTTTCTTTATACTGTCATGAGGAGTTAAAGTTTTACTTGCATAGCAGAAATAAATTAAGCAGAGGAGCATATGTACCCACAGGACTTGTAGATATACAGTAAGTCACATAGATTTGCAATCCAATTCCATCTGCTTGTTGTTGACTCCACTTTCCTAAGCAGTAAGATTACACCCCACATTAGCTCTAGACTTAGGACATAGCAGGCCTGCTGGTAAGCAAGTTTTTAATTATGTTTTTCATGTGCTTTGTTTGTTTTCTGCTGCCCCCTTATTTTTCAGGAGCATATTTACAATGTAATTTTATTTTGATTCTTAAACAATTCATGCAGAAGAGCTCACGTTCTTGGTCTGTAGGATGTAGCCCTAAGCCTATTCCAGATGTTATTTGTAGTAGAAATGCTGTTGCAGTGAGGGAGTTGTTAGCCTAACAGTATGTAGCACCACTGAATATCTTTAAAAATTGTACTTTCTTTGAGTGACTGGTGACTTGAGGCAACTTTGACTCCCAGAAAGAATTCAAGAAATAAAATTCATCTGTATTGAAGGAAGCAGAGTCTAGAGTCTGACCTCCACATAAAACAATGAGAAAATGCCTTGCATTTTTTTTGACACATTTTTGTATTGATTCATAAGAAAACACAAGCAAAAGGTAAAAACTCTACTGCATTTGTTACAGTGCATTAAAGAAATTCTGTTTGAATGTAAAATTAAATACTTCCATTGGGCAGCAGTGCTGATTCCAGCTTTTTAAATTTATGGAAGTGTATTCTGGCTCACATAAAACTACCCAGCTGAGCCTCTGACAGATATGCTCATATTTCTTCTCTTTTAGAGTTCATTCGTATGAAAATATATCTCCAGTGAGACATGTTTATGAATTTGGGATCTTTCTTAGATGAGACACGGCATTGCATTTTAAATTTACACAGATAGTTTTCACAACAGTCTTTTGCATTTATTTCCAATGAGTAAATATTCCTTGAGCTGAGCATTAAGTTTGCTCTGGATACTGTGAAATATTACTCTTCATTTGCTTATTAAAACCTGGTGTGCTACAACACTCCTCAGTAATCTTGGAGTTTATCAGGTTTTGCCCTGCTTGTCTTTACTAAGGATCCATGGAGTCCTTATCCAGACACAGAAATGTTTTACTTATTTGTATACTGTACTTCTGCAGGATTTGGGGATTACTTACAGAGATTTAGGGTCTTTAAATTCCTTGATTTTTGGGAGCAGCAACCCTCTGTAGTTCTCAAAAGCAAGTCAGTCCTGTGAAACCAGGAGAAATGCTTTCCCTGGTGTGCTCTTTGTCTTAAAGCAACAACTTGTCCTCTCGCTGGTAAAGGATGAATAGGATTTTTAAAAATTTGGTAGCTCTGAGGTGTAATTTGTTTCAGTTTTTTTCTGACAGTCACTCAGGATGTGCAATCTTGTGTAACAGATAAAAAGTTAGAGCCATGCAGTCTTGCAAACCTGTCTTCTGGTATCAGTTCAGAAATTTAGTTCTCTTCAATGTGCAATAATAGCCCTTTTCAGAGAGGGGAATTGTTTTGTTTTGTTTAGATGTACTTTCTTCTCCTCACCTATAAAGAGTGTTTGAGAGCTAGCAGTTGGCTGCTGCTGCTACTATGAACTATTAAAAAAATATTGTGATATTCCCACTTTTGTACATTTATTCATTTCCCGTATTAATTTTCTGCATTCTCTGGGATGCAAAACGCATGGCATGAAATGTAGTTACTAGGTTATTGCTGCTAAGTTATTTCAGATGATTTGATAGAAGATTAACTCAGTGTGGTCAGTTTTCAGACACTTAAATCTTTAATATTCTTTACATAATTTTCTTTTTCAAATACTTTCTTTGTATAATTTAACTGTAGCTATGTCTAGACATATTTCCTGGATATGGCTAAACAATTTTGAAGGTAAATGATGACCTGGGTTTTTTTTTTTTCTCACTTTCACACAAACATAATATCATTCCATTATATATGTTAGGAGAAATGGGAACTGCAGACATCTGCAGTACAGTTTTCATCCAATTTGCAAACTTCTGCCCCTTTGTAAAATTAGTTATTTCCCAGAAACATGTTCCAGCCTTTCCTTCCTTTATGCTTTGCTGTCTCCTGGGTTTTAATGTATTCATTCTACTTGCCTTAAGGTTCTCTTGTATAAGGCCATTGTTCAAAGCACTTGTTTTGCTTACAGAAAATTCTGCCTGTACTCTCCTCTCTTGGAAGATTGTGGTGTTAATCATAGAATCATTTAGTTTGGAAAAGATCTCTAAGATCATCAAGTCCAACCTGTTCTGTTACCTTTCATAAAAGGCAGCTGCCTTGTCCCATTCTTCAGTCAGCAGTTCCATTTGTAATGCAAATTCTCCTGAGCTTCAGAATGGTTTTTTTAGGTATATGTTCAGACTTCTTCGCAGTAGAATGCTCCATTGCCCCAGTTTAATCTGCTCCTGTTTGTGTGGCTGTCTGCTCTTTCATTACTGGTTTCCCCTGCCTCTCTTCAGCACACGGTTGAAATGCTGCTCTCTTCCCCGAGAGCAGCCTAACTCGACTGCAAATTGTAGGAGATGATGTCTTTATTTTAGGTGAGTGCTACTTTGAAGAGGGACTAAGATCTTGATATGACTACAGGAAAATTTTAGGGCTTTTCAGAGCTTGGAGGCGGAGAACTCCAATATTATGACTAAAATACTAACTTAGATAAAAGGGCTAGTAATGTGTTGTCTTAAGTAATTTTAAAGAGCTATGGGACCTATTTCCTTTGTTATGAAAACTTTAGTCCACATACTTAACCAGATGGAGGTTTTTTTGATAGTTTTGTCACTATTTTGTATTTTTGTGTTGTGGCCAAAACCTTTGAATGCAGATGGTACTATTTGTTTGAATGAATGTGGGAAGTTGTAGTGGCTCTTGTTATATTTGGAAGTTGTTTTTTACCAATCTTCTGGTCAGGTAAAAGGTACTGAGGGTTTTCAAAAGCACTCCAGCAGTTACTTGTATCGGCTGGTTATCATCTGCCAGATTCCTACTTAGTAATATTCTTACACGGTTGCCTTGTGTGTATGGGGCCTCCTCCTTAGTTACTTATCCATAAAATGAAGAAACATTGCAGTGAGATAAACTTTTATTTGAAGTGCTTCCCTAAAAGTATAAAACGTTTGTTTTCACCAAATGAGATTTGCACTTCTTTCTAAATGTGCAATGTGCAGAGTTTGCTATATCTTTTCTAGTAATTTTTTGGTTTTTGTTTTTTTAAATATATTGCTTCTTTTCTCACATCTGCATCTATAGTACTCTGAGCCACCACTAATAGGAGTTCTATAGTACCCTGGCTTTAAAAAAAAAAAACAAAACAAAAAAGAACCCAAATCCCTCGTTCTTCTTTCAGAATGCTGGAATTTTGAGAAGTTTAAAGACTTGCAGCAAACCATGGATTTTTCTACCACTCATTTTTAAGGCCAGACTGTCCAGATGCAGTCTGTTCCAGTATGTCTGCAATTTAAACTTTATACTAAACTTAGGTACTAGCAGTAGGAAAACTGCAGCAGAAAGCTTGTTTTGGGTTGCATTACCTATTTTTTGATACTGTCAGCCAGGCCACCACTCCAGAGCATAAGCTGAAGAATTTTTTTGTAGTTTTTTCATCTTCAGCATGCTGTCTGCCAAGCTCAAGGGAAATAACAGGTTCACATTGGAGCCAAGTCCTGTAGCTTGAAGGATTTCCCCTGATAGCAGGAATCTTCTCAGAGTTGCAGTGCCCTTGCAAAGGTATGGCATGCCTGTGGATTGTGACAGCTATGGAGTGAGACTAGGTCCCTGTAGGAGAATGCTTATGCACTTAGGGTGTATTTGCCTTCCCTTCCTCCACTCTTGACTGATTCTTAAATGAGTTATAAAACCCATTTTTCTTGAAATCAGAGATTCAAAATTTCATGGCCATTATGACTGATTTCGGTTGGAGACAGTATTCCTTCTGGAGCAACAGATTCCTGTTAAGATGGAATCTCTTTTAGCTGAAACCAAACTAAACTTAGATGGCATCCTGCTGTGGATAGAAGGTTTGCTTGGAGTTTTAGGCCTTATTTCCATACTTGCCCATATGAAACTCCATTCTAGACTGCATTGTCATTCTATATTTGGATTTGTTTGGATCATTCTGCTTTTCAAAGGGACAGGAAGAAAGTTTTTGTATTTTTTTCTGAAGTTCCAGTGGATAGGATGGTTGCCACTTAAAGCATACACAGAATGGCAATCCTTCTCTAATGAGATTTGCTTTATGGATGTGTCCAGCATAAACCGTTGTGTGGGAGTTCAAATCACCTCACTTAACAATAGGACTTTAAAAATGTGGGACTGCAAAACAAACTAAGACTGTTTAACATTTTTGTCCTTTTCTGAAACAATATAATAAACGTTGAGCTGCCTATGCATGGTTCCTCACAGAATATACTAAAAATAAAAAAAGTGCATATGGCACAGCAAATATGAAAATAGTGTTCCTTTCTTTCCAGAGAGACTTTCCTAGCAAACACTCTGTGACAAGTTCCTGATGGTTTCTGCAGGTAAATTTTCTAGTGAAGAGCTGTTTTCAGCCACATTCTAGAGAATATTCAAAGACTGTTGTCTATTTTTTTTTCCTTTCCTTTCACTTGTTTTTTTTTTCTGCCACCCAGGGTGAAGCAGACAGTATTTTCTGAAATTGCAATTGAGTCAGACAGTTGTGGGTGACAAATTCACAGTAGTTGAGCATTTGGCAGGTTATTAATTTGTCTCTCAGGCTGGATGTACCTGACTGTGCAAGTGCTGTGAGCAGCTGCCGTAGTGGGAGTGTGATGGGCAGGGTGGTCGTTCCTTAAGTACCACGGACAGGGGCCCCTCCTCACGTGTCCAGACCATCCATGACTTCCTCTGTCAGTGTGTGTGGGCAGCTCAGCACAACCTTGACCCTTTTGCAGGCATCATTACATGTGAGTCTTCATCACTTGGTACTTTTGAGAGAGTTTTTTCTGTGAATCCATGTTCTAAAGCTCTTGGTATTCCACAGCCTATGCCATTGTACTCCATTTCCTCCATTTGACAGTAGGTTCATGTGCACACTTACTCACCAGAGGCACCCCATAGTGTCTAAGACTTAATTCTTGTTCTCTTATGTGTTCTTCATCTGACTTAAGAAGATTACAAAGACAAACTATGAGGGCATTCATAATGAAAAAGCTGACTTTCCCTGTTTAATATTTCATATATTAAAGTTAGGATGAGTTTAAATTTATTCCTGCTGTAGTATTGAAATTCTGTCTGAATCAATTATGTACATCTGGAAAGATATTGCACTGTTTTCTCAGCAGAATCAAATAAAATGGTTCCTTTTTTACTGTATCGGGAAATTATAATCCGGACATCTAATTCTAAAGAATATCAAAATGGACCAGTCACTGAGACCATTTCATGAGGTTGCTGGTGAATCATTCTGCCAAATGAAGTTTAGGTTACATCATACCCAACTCAATTGGCATTATGTGCTCCCTTCAGAAGGCAACAATGTGATATAACTCACTGATACTGTCCAGCGTGTGTTGTGGTGCTTAAGTAGTCCAAACAGAAAATTTGGAGAGGCAGCATAAGAATCTGTATTTGAGCACTGTGGATGCTAATTTTTGACAAACCATGGATTTCCTTTTCTGGCTTTACTTTTTTTCCTTTTCCAGATATTCTTTATAGCTTGGCTTGATTGTTCAGTTTACTTTATTTTAATTGGATACAACTTTCTAACACCTGGACATTGATTAATTTTTACTGTTTTAATCTGGAGCGGAATAATCTGAAGGAGGTTCTTTAAAAATTCTTGGAAGGACCTTTTTCATCCTTCCCAGTCTTCCCAAAAGTTACTTCTTTCAGTTTACTTGAACAAAGTGCTTATTTATGATAGGAACTTTTAATGTCTGCAGTTTCACTCTCTCATACAGCTTATTCTTCACCTAGTCTCCTGTCTCCCCAAATCTGCAGCTGACTCTTCCTGAGGAATGGACTGTGCTCCTCTAGATTCTTCACAAAATGTTGTTTAAAAGAATGGAAAACTTCTTTTGCCTAATGGACTGAAATGAGATTTCTTGACCGTTTAAGGAGGTGGCTGATTAAGACCACAGAGGCTCCTCCTTAGGTGGTCGTTGCTTCATCCGAGCACAGAAGTGTGCTTTTCACAGTGGGTCCTTTGAGCCTGTAAGCTGCTAATGTGGTGTCCCTCCTTTGGCTCACTTGGAACTCGCCAAGTTTCTTTTGGACATGTTTCATTTTTTCTACTGGAACTGGTGCATCACTGCTATTAACTGGTTCTCTTCCTTCCTAAGTGAAGTGATGGCTGAAACCCAAGCTCTGCTACTTCATGTGTTGACACTTCCAATACTTGGAATTATGCAGACGCACACAGATTCTCAGTCCTGGTAACTACATGGTAGGACGCAGCAGTTATGGAAACAGAATTTTGGAAGTCAAGCCAGCCTTCTTTCTCCTTGCCAGTTGTTGTGCAAACATATTTGATAGCTGTAAAAACAATGGCTAAACAGGAAAAAGCCTTTCCCTACATGGGAAAGTTTGTGTATTGATAAACATTTAATTTCTGAATGTAACATTTCTTTTCCCTGAAAACTTAGGTTTATAATCTGCTGCTTGGAATAATATGCTATTTATTGAGAACACCTGCTTTGAAAAGCTTAGGTTTTTATATAATGGTATTGTAAGAGCTAGCTAAGCACACAGAGACAAAATAACATGTGTGAAGAGTCTAGCCACTACTTTTAATTTCATAGTTGGCTGAGTCACTAAAGCCAAAAGCACCTTTAACAGTTTTATGAGAAAAGTAGGAGTAAAATCAAATGCTGTTGATTTTACAGCCATTTGAATCTAGTAGTAAAGATGATGGAATGGAAATTTGATGAGGTACCAACATCCCAGAATCATGTTGTCATATTGAAGCTGTGATGGCAGCAAGAATTCTCAGCTTTCTGTTAGTGCATAGGTGCTCTTTTGCACACTTTTCCCAGAGTCAAAAATGGGCTGCTTTTTCTTCCTATGTACGTTTATTCCCCTGAGATCTGGGAGCCTGGTCTAGCATACATCTGTGATGTATTTGTAATTACCGTGAATGTGAAACTACTTACAGTGAGTTTTCCTTTCTGTATCTTCACAAAAGATACCTTTAAAGGGCAAGAAAAATCCTGCCTTATTTCAAGGATGCTAGCCTACTGTAAATACAGCAAAAAACTTGGGTTGCATTTGTAACCCTAGTAGAAGTAGCAGTTAGAGTTATATGCCATTTGGAGGCACCACAGAGTGTAAACAAAATATCACTGAGTATGGAAAAGAGGTCAGTATTCAATTTAAGTTGGATTAATGCAATAGAAAAACATGCTTTTGGTAAATAACTTCCTAGCCTATAAGGAGGCTAGTGATTGTAGAACAAGCTTCCTCCTAAAAACTCTGGTCTTGTGTTCAGTCATCTCTCTGAAATGTAGCCTCAAGTTGCTTTGGTCTTCTTTAATTTTTATTTTGTTGTGTGGTTTGCATCTCCTATGGTAGGACACACATTACTTGCAGTAGTAGCCTTGCCAAATATGTATGGAATTCTGTAGAATCTCTGGACTGTACAATAAAGTGAAGAAACAAGGTTCTTAAATTGGCTGGGGCGGAAATTTCCATTGTGAACATTAATTATGCTTTGGCTTTCCAAATAATGTGGATGCCCGGAGCTGGGAGTATATGTCCATAGGTAAAGCTGTAGTACGCAGAGGACAGGAAAAATAAGAAAGCAACGGAGAGAAGGCAGGAGAAGAGCTAGAGTATAACAGCAGCAAGGACAAGTGAGTGATTTTTTTCCATTTCAATTGTTATCCCTTTGTTATTTTATTTTGATTTTCATGGTCTTGTTGTTTTCCAATTGTTACAAAATTTATAGTATTAGAAGCAAATTTTAAAAAGCCACAAACCCTGGGCTTTTAGTATATTGTAAAGTAAGATTAGTCTAGAGCTGCAGGAACTGTCCTGAGTTACCAAGACTGAGCTTGCACTGATTCATTCCTATGTCTTCCTTTTTCTTAAAAAAAACTTTTCTGGAAAAACACATAACAAACAGAAATTTTAAATTTTTAATTTCACTGAGGTGATTGGTAATGAAGCTGATTTTTTTAAACTTTCTTGCAAGACAGTTAATTGTGACTGAGTCTTAATGATCTACATAAGAGTTAAAAATACAGGAGGAAACTTAATCTGGTATTTGCTTGCAATGTACTAATGCTGAAGAGTTGGGGTGAAACATATATGCACACAACCACACATATGTGTATATACTGTGATTTGTGCTTTAAAAGAGCAAGCTTGACTTTGAGCAAAGTCAACTGAAATGGATTTCAAGTAATAGTAAATGCTATAGGTGGAGCTGCCAGTGCCACCTGTATTTAAGGCTGTGTGACCTTTCCATTTTAAGGCTTTTTACTTTAGTTTTTGCCAAAGTTGAGTTCAGACAGATTTTTCCATGCCAGTTATCTGCTTTGGGTTGAATTTTTTGAAAGTTTCAGCCAAAGCAGTTCTGTTCCAAGAATAAGGCCAGTGAAAAGTATGCTATTTTGCTTGTGTGAGAATATTCTGGTGTCCTTCTTTGATGCTCCAGTGCCCCTAAGCTCTAAAGCAAGGATTTGAAATTTGGCAATAGTTCAGCCTTTGTGTTGAGGATGTGCCTTTTGCCTCCCTGTAAAAATCCACCCAAATTTCCAGACCGGTTTACAAGGCTTTGAAAGATTGCCATTTGCATGGGCTTAATAGGAATTTCTTAAAACTTCACAGTAAGCTTCCTTTAGATTCTGTTCACACTGCGAATGCTCCAGGCAGAGCAGAGCTGCATATTTCATCCCACTTCTGCTAGGGGTTGTGATGGTTGGGTCTGGGTGCTGACATTGAGCTAGGAGTGGGCAGCATTGTCTCTTGTATCACCCCTGCCTATTCCCATGTCCTGTTCCTTCTCCCTGGTGACAGACCTGGGCCCTCTGGAAAAAGAAACTGTCTCACTCATCTGAAAGAGCATGACAGATGTGGAGGAGAAGAATTTGGGAGAGTGTGCGTGTGTCTGGTTTATGCCATCCCTTTGGTCACAGAAAATGTGTGTATCATGCTGGCAGAACAATACTTCCTTTTCTACTGAGTGTTCAGTTTGGTTTTGTTGCATTTAAACCTCAGTAGTTGAGTGGGTATCAAGGTTTTAATGAACTATGTAAGCATCAATTAAAAAAAAAGGTTAAACACGAATGTTAGTACAGGAATGTTATTTAGAGGGCAGGAATGAAGAGCTCACTTTTTTTGAACATTAGAGTCTAACTCTGACCTCTTGCATTTAGTACATTGTAACCTCCAGCTTCATCACAAGTGTGGTGTGCTTTGTCCAAGAGGCAACTGTTTGACTGGAATAGGATAGGGGCCTATTCTGAGAATGATTCTAGGATTTGTACAAGTAAAGGTTGGGTATACATCTGTTAGGGAAGTTGAAAAATGTGGAGTGAGTGAAGCTGAGATTTGGGGAATAAAATCAAAGGCTTTGTGGTTAAGACAATTGAATGCTGCTTGATGAATTGTGTGCTGTCTGTGCTCAGTTGTGGTGTTTCTACAAGAGGCACTCAAGTGACTGTTCCTAGGTGGCTGCTCAGGCTGTGTTCAAGTGGCTGGGTTGACAACTTGTAGTCATTTGCAGAAATGCAGAAGTGCAAGTGAACTCAGTGGGAGCTAAACCTCCTGTAAAATCCTGTATTTCACTTAAGACAGTAAAAACTGGCTCAGAGTATGTGAAATTTGACATCTGGAGCCAGGGAGCCTTTTAATCTAATTAACCTAATGCCTCAGTTGTCAGTTTTACAGGTGAAGAAATGACTTGTCCCATCTCTGTAGAAAGGCTTGGGAAGAAACTGGTTGCCTTTGTAGCAGGACTGGAAAATAATATGCTGTAAATAAAGCATATAAACACCTCTCTTGATCAGCATTGAAAAATATGCAATACTTAATGGTTTTGGTACCCTTTTTTTTTATGGTGTTAACTAATTATTTCATACTGATCCAAGCATAAAAATTGCAAAATCATAGTTCTTGAACTCAAATTTTCTGCTTTGAATTAAGAGTTGAAAATTTTTTAACTGACACTAATATTAAAGTGCAAGTTTAATTAGAAATAGCCTTTTAATTCTCTTCAAAATTACAGTCACTTGACCTTAGTACTAGTAGTAGTTGAATAAAATGTTAGGAGGATCCTCATCCTCTTTATTATGAAGATGGAAGGCATCCTTGCTCAAGCTGTTTACTGCCACCTCACCATGATAAATTTTCCCTTTGTAAAGCTGCTTCAACAGGACATCTTCTTTTTCATCCCTTTGTAAAGTCAGCCATTACCTGAAGTTTCCTATTTGGGGGAAAAAAAACTAAATTTTTGAAAGGGGCAGGACTACAACAAATAAGTGACTGTGTGTTTGTGGAAATGTCTAGCTCCCACAGTGAAATGATTTGCTGCTAAGGTTTAGTGAATTTAATGCTTTGGAAATAATTTGTTGGAGAGTCTGCAGTAGTGGAGAGTTTTTGGTTGTGTTTTTTTGTTGGACTTTTTTTTTGTTTTTCTTTCTTTTTCTTTCTTTTAAGGTGGAGGTGTAAAAGATTTTTTTTGTTTGCTTCTTCAAGCTGAAGTTGTCATCAGACTTTCTTACTTGTTTCTGGGGTCATTTTCTCAGGGTGTTTGCTGCCTCTGGATCAGTAGCTCTCAGATGGGTCTTTTGAAAGCTTCAGCATAAATAAGGCATTTGACAGGATGTGTCATGCAGTATTTTTGAGAGAAAGATGGGAATTTTGAGCTGCTCAAAGCACAGACATCTTTCTTAGAGGAACTCAGCTGCTATGAACAGCACTCTTATTTGCTTAGCTGTGTGAAATCCACTTACTAGTGGACAATTGTTTTGTGTTTTGTTTTCTTTCCCCCCCAAGATTTCTGTTTACTTGTGTGCTCTTCCATGTGTGTTTTGAGTTGTGCTTTGAAGCTGGGCAGCTAACTTTAAACAAAAGCTGTTACGATGCTCTGCATAGCATCTAGCTTGATTTCAACAATTTGATGTGTCAGTGATGTGGTTTAGAGTTAACAAAATGCTGTTCTTTGCTTGCCTTGACATTGGTTTGTGTAGGATTAAAATTAAAAATTAAAAAAATAATCATATTACATTGGGCAAGTTGCATAAAAGGCAAGTCAAAATGTGATTAGAATGTGATTAAATGGTTGTGCAGCAATTATTAATTGGCCAGGCATCTGTCTTGATACATAAGTGAGATGAAGTTTGAGGTGTCCATATTTTTTCCTCTGTCACTTTCCTTTTCTTCCTCCCCACTTCCCCTAATAATGTAAGGCATTTATGAAAGCCCAGACTGTGTGCATTTAGTTTCCTGCATAAGTCATTGCAGTATATTGTAGGTTATAGTGCCTAGGTAAAAGAGTTAAAAATGCATATTTTCTGTCAAGTTTGAGCATTGTTCTTCAGTAAGAAGATCCAAATAGTACTGCTTTTACTTTCTTGACTTTATACTGAAGTCTGTATTCTTATATTGATTTTTATTTTAAGGTCAGGGCACAAAATGAGGACTAGATTCTGAAAGGCAAAAGCAAAGACAACTGCAGACAACCAAATTAATTTGTATCAAATTATGCAAGCAGTAAATTAGCTATGAGTGTTCAACTGGGCTATTTCAAATTAATTTAAAAAAGTAAATAAAATCTGATTTACAAGAATGCTTTATTAAACATTTTAATATGTGATCATTTTTATTAAGTACGTGAACTGTTTCTGAATGTTTTGCTCTTCTGTCTTGTTTTTGGCAGCAACTGGAATTAGTGGAACCCAGCGGATGGATCCATGTTCCTCTAACAGATACTCACAAGAAGCCCATCCGCACCTTTATGATCCAGATTGCTGTTCTAGCTAATCACCAAAATGGAAGGGACACTCATATGAGGCAAATCAAAGTGTACACCCCTGTGGAAGAGAGCTCCATTGGTAAATTTCCCAGATGTACAACAATTGATTTCATGATGTATCGCTCCATTAGATAAAATTTTCTCCTGAGGAATAATAAAGGCATTTTTTGTCATGACGGTATCATTGCTAAAGTATTCACATACTTAAAGAGTAGGGTTTACTTCAGTGTAATTATATCTTTATGTTTATACTTTGTACTCTTTTAAAATAAAGATAATCTTGCATTACAGTATATTGTAGTCTGTAATTTTGTTTCTTTTTCTAGGAGTCTGCATGCTCTTGTACTGTCCAAGAGGGTTAAAAACAATCCAGGCACTCTTAAAATAATGTATTTGGCTGGGAATCAATAATTGATTTAATATAATACAGGTATTTTGAGGGGATGATTTCTTCCCTTAATGAGTATGCATAGAAATAGTTTCTCTATGTAAAAATTGCTCTTTAAAAGGTTGCTCTTCTAAAAAAGACATTATTTAAAGACATTACCAGCAGTATTTTGCTGTCATTGCTTATGTTAATGTGTTGTACCATTTTCTCTAGGGGGTTGTTTCTGCTTAGTGGCCACCACGTGCATGGATTTTCTTTGTAACTGCAAAGTAAATCATAGAATTATATAATATCTCCCGTTGGGAGCGCCCTGGAAGGATCATCAAGTCCAATTTGCCGCTTCTTGTGGACTACCTAAAACTAAACCATATGACTAAGTGTGTTGTCCAGGTGATCCTTGAACTGTGACAGGTTTGGTGCCGTGACCGTTTTCCTGGGGAGCCTGTTGCAGTGACTGATAATGCAGTGAAGATGACAATAACCGGAAGGAAAGCAAACCTTTCCAAATTATTCAATGTAGTATATACATGAATATAGATACACTGAGTCTAGGTCATCTAGACATGATAGCTGTTCAAAACAGGAGAGTTAGGAATGCTGTGGCATCCTACAACAATGTAGGAATGAATGTGGTGGTCCAATGCACCTTCTAAAGTACTGAGAACATAACTGAGGGTAACACAAGTAATCTCAGATTCAGAGCACAGAATTCTTTTAATGTGTGTTTTAAAGTGAAGGGTATTCAAGGAAAACGTGTGTTCTGTCTGCTTGCTGTGAGTAGGAATATTTAACATCTCTACTAATATCTCATAATCTAATTACTAGCTAGTTAACCTTTTGAAAAATTGAGTAGATTTTAGAAAGAGAGGTTGTTGAGGTACTACAACCTTTGTTCAGTACTGATCAAACTCATTCTTCCTCATAGCACTATGGAATTTGATGGTCAATCCAGACTAATCTCAGCCAAAGAAAATTTTTGTCACTCTTCTTAATTGTGAGCAAGGAAAGGCTAATAATAGTGGAGGCTCATCAAACAATGATATATCATCCTGCAGAGGAGAAACAGATGAAATAGTGGAAAATGGGAAGGTTGTCAAAGAAGGAGGAAGACTTAGCTGTTGAAATTCATTTTATATACTTGATTAAGCTGTTGTTTACTGAAGGATTTTATCTTTGGCTGAATTCCACAGTCTTTAGGAATGTCATTAAACAGTGCATTTCCTGATAATGAACCTTGTAGAGAAGTTCGTGACTACTCTGGGGTTTCTATTTAAATGCAGATTCAATCATTTCAGGAGGGCTTTAATGCTACTTTACCTTTCCATGTAAAGGATGGATCAACTACAGAATTGCTGCTCAGCAGAAGCTGGCTAAACTTGTGCTTTTCACCAAATCTGTCGCTTCAGTGGATTTTCTTACGTAGTGTCAGGGAGTTGTAAATTCCTGTTCACTTAATTGAACCAAATTATGTACTTTTGATGTACCGCTTCATATTCTTCTCTTAAACAACAAAAAACCCCTGCTGGATTTATCTAGTTACTTTTGGTAAGTTATGGATGGTTTTCAAGAAAGGAGATTGTTAGGCATGGAATTTTCCTGGTTTTCTTCTGGAAGTTAGGAAGTTAAGTTATCCATCCTAGCTTTGCATTGTCAAGCCACTGTTTCCTACTTAATGATTCTACCACAGATAATTCTGTGGTAATTTTGTGCCTTGGTCAATAACATTTATCTTTTCATATATGTTGCTCTGCAAGTAATATCTAGAGTAATACTGCTCTGTGGCAAACATTATCCAGTAAAATAGGAACAAGCCTGTCAGCACAGTCTTTTTCTTCTTTCTGCTCTGCCTTCAGTAGGCATGATTTTTGGATCTTCAGAGAGCTATTCTTGCTTTTAATGACTTTTTTCAGGAGCATCGGTGCTCATACAGGATAGGGGCCACCATTTGTCTCAACGTTTCGGAATTGTTATTTCTGGCAGTGTTGTTGAATAAGCTGAAATGTAGCTTGACTATTTGTCCTGCTATTCTGAAATTATGGATTGTGTTCAAGTGGTTTTAAGAACCCATGGTAAACTGGATTATGTAAAGCTTTACTGTTGGGGAAGGAATCTGTACTTGAAAACAAGTGCAGTGGCCATTCTAAAGCTGTATGAAATCTTTTCTATGTTGTTTTGTAATAATTGTAGATACATTGCTTTACATTGGGATTTAGATCTGTGGAAGTGCATTTGGTTTTTTAACATTTTTGGCATTTGGTCACGTAAGGCTGCTGATTTTTAAGTGATGAGATCCTAGATGAATGTGTCTGAAAATAAGCAAGTTGCTGCCTTTGTGTATTAATATAGTACTTAGTATTTGAATTGGGATAAACAAGCTGGGCTGCCAAATCATTCGGGAAGTTACTTACACATATGTTGTGTTTAGCTGCTGCTTCTTTTCCTTGCTCATTATTTTCAGATATGCAGTTGTCTGGAATCTTACCACTTTTTCTTTTGTGTAAGATACACCTGATAAATATCAAGTAGTATGAGTAATATTGGAATAAGTTACAGACAATGTGGAAGATGTATTTGTCCTAAGAAATCATGACTTGGTGGTGATCTGGTCATCACTTCAAGTAGTAGTAATTTAGGTTTTAAACCTTTTCTTGGAAGATAACACACTAGTCCTTTCAGTCTCACAGAATGCCAGCGGTGAGGGAAGCAAGATGCACAAACCAATATGATTTATAAGCAAGCTTCGATTTATTTGTGTTACACAGCGTCTTATATATTTTTCTACTAATTATGCATACTAAGCACATTATTATTGGTTAATCACACAAGTTATATTTGTATACCCACTCCTACATATAGTTCCCATTTTTCAAGGATCTTCCTCATTCTTTTAACCACAAGTCAGACTTTCGGTACTTTCCACAGAGCTTAGGGTCGTGGTGACCCTTGGCTTAAATCACGTACACCTCTGGCCTACACTTTGCTTTGCTCGCACAAGGCCTCCAGCGATCCATGGCCTTGCTCTCTGAGCCATTATTCAACAACAGAATAGAAATTTGATTCCCAGTCTAAGTGCAAAAACCTTAATTTTAATTAAATTGTAGCTTATTTCCTTTGCAGACACTAAGAAAAGGGAGGTAACTGAGTGACCAGAATCTTGAGGAACTCCTGTTGAAATGGAGAGTACCATTTTTGACTAAGTCATGTCTGTGTGTCTTCTTAGCACCACAGTGTAAGTAAAAAAGGCAGATGGTAGGAGAGGGAGAAAAGAGGTATTTGCTGCTCCTGGTTTCTAAAATGGAGAACAGCAGAACATTTATGTTTTGTTTAAGTTCGCTTAGGGAATCTCTGGCAGAGCTGGAAGTTGAAGCTAGATCATCACTGTGTGTCTTCTCTTTCACTGTGAAGTTGATTTTCAGATAATGATCCTGTTTCAAAGACAAATTTTTCAGTAATGCAATTTCTTTATGTAATTCCATTTAAAAGTTTAAACTATATTTTGTATTTTGCTGTTCTAGTTTTAGTCTGTTGGGGAGATGCTTTTGCCAGTATCTCTGACTATAGATGCACCATTGAAACTCTTCACCTGCTGCCTTGGTGCTTGTTCTTACCTCACTGAAGTGAGTCTTACTGTTGGTATTTGTTTTTCTTCTTCTGTGCTGAAACAGTTTAAGGGAAGTAATTGAAACATTATTTAGGCTTAAAATCTTTTTATGCATTAGAGAGAGACAGATGTTGAGATTGCCAGTACTGATTAGCAAAAACTCATGAACTTGGGCATAATGAATGGGATGGAAGAGACTGAAGGACCATGGAGAGCTACCGGATATTGGGAAAGCAAATTGTTGCCTCACCTAATAGAGCAAGCCACAGCTCTAGGCAGTAGGTCATTGCTTGAAAAATCCGTGCTTTTCACACAGCAATAGCCAGCAATAATTCTAATTGTCTGGAATCAGCAACTGCAAGTGAAACAGGTACTCAGGCAATTTGTGCCCCCTGAAGTGGGTCAGGGTGACAATACTGGACCTAGTAATTAGAGCTGAATTGCACTACACCCTGTAAAGGAAAAAGGAAAATCAGAAGTTATTGTAGTAAAGTTCTCAGGAAATCCCAAAGACTTTAGCCATTTGTCAACCATAAATATGTGTCTTTGTTTCAGAATGGTCAGTGGGTTTTTCTATAAGCTGTATTTTCATGATTGGTCTCCTTCATAATATACAAAATAGGAGTTTATTGCTCTGCCAGGTCTAAATGAAAGAATAAATGGTCATCGTAGTGTTACTCTGTATTGGTGTCTAAATAAATTGTGGAGATAATTTTTAGTGAATATTTTTCTTGAATTTAGCAGTAATGTCTGCAGCTTTAGGAGAATTCTGAATTCTTTGGAATCATTGGAGTGACCCAGATTAACCTCAGCTCTTGCTTGCCTGCATGGGGGAAATAGAGATTTGGGGCTCTGAAGAGTCTGTGGTTATAACATGCCAGTGCGGTGCTGTGCATTGAGGGCCTGACTTGTTTAATTCATGGTAACCTTTGTGCTCTTATTCCTACATTTTGTCATTCTGTGTTAATGGTTAATTAACACTGATGCATTGATCGCAAGAATACTTTGCATTCCTTTGCATGTATACACAAAAATAGCTGTTTATTTAGTATTTAACTACCACATGACTTCTTTAATTAAATGCAGTAGTTTTTTGCTGGAGCACGAGATAATAATCTAAATGCTATTAAAATGTTCATACTATTAAGAATATGCCCCTCCAAAGATGGGATTGCTGAGGATTCCAGGCAAAGGTATTGGGTGGTCTGCTGTTGGTTTGGAATACTTAAGTGTTCTGGTTTAGATCAGAAAGGTGTTAAGGTGCTTTTATAAAGCTGCATAAAGCATCATTAAACATTGTTCATGGAAGCAAATTTTAAGTCATCCTTCACGTGACATACTTGCCATAGCTCCAGGTTGACATTTCACTGAGCTGTTTTACGTCAGCCTGACAATTACCTGTGACAGTTTCTCCATTTATACCAAAGAATAAACTTCTCTTGCAGCAGTCAACAGTATTAGCATGGTTTAGTGTAATGGAAGAATGAAAAAAAACAACTCCAACCCCAAAACCCAAGTAATGAAAGTTATGCTAATACTTGATGCTGCTAGAGGATATAATCCAGACATAATTATATATGAAATGAGAAAGTAAGTTTGGGATCACTGGAAACATTAAATACATGAACTCTGATCCCACTGAAGTGAATTACTGCTGTTAATTATAGCAGGGGAACAGTTTAGCCAATATTTAATACTCTAATGTAAGGAAATTAAATGGGATCAGTGACTTCCCAGTTATATAGATAAAAAGAGGGCAAACCTGGAGCAGTTTTGGAAGTTTCTTAAATGCTTCTTTCAATATACAAAATTAGGAGTAAATTCCATACACATGCAATGTAGCATTGAACATGTAATTTGTTGAAATCTTTTAAAATTAGAAGGTAAAGATTCTTGTATAAGATGAAAGCGTCAGAGGTCTGCAACACTTCACTTTTTGGATATTTAGTATTGGTCTAGAGTATATGATTGATATTGCCTGGGTGGCAATGTCTGGCTTAGAGAAGGGTCCAGACAAAATGCCCAGTGGCTGATTAATTTCAATATTTACCATATTGTTGTACTGGAGTTTCATATAATCTGTAATGTGAAGCAGCAGAGAGGACAGTGTCTATAAATGAGTCTTATTCACCCTAGAAAAACACTACCATGATGAACAACTAATTTAGGAGAAAGTAATGTCTCTGCATTTTAATTAGAAAACACCTCAGGAAAGGCATTGTATTGTTTTCTGCATTTGTGCATTTCCTTTGAAAATGTGTTTCTCACTTCATTTAAACTGGTTAGAAATTTCAAGTAAAAGATGAGTTAAATACTCTAACTGCTCTTTTGCAAAGGTTTTACCTGTTTTTCTACACAACTACTTCAGGCTGCTCTCCTGTTGCCATTGAAAATGAGTATAAAATAAAGAGGTGTTCATTCTGGTACTTCAGAGTAGAATCTTTAATCAGAGGCACACATCTCTGAAGAGAATTTCTATTAGGAACAAACCTACACAATCTGATCTTTCAATTATATTTAGTTTAATCCTCATGTTTTGTTTGGTGTGATTTTTGATTTCTTAGAATGTTTTTATCTTTAAGTGCAATGCAATTTTTAATATAAGACCTACTGCTAGGCCAGGATCTTGTGACATCTTATATTTAGTATATTCACTTATTCTGCTTTTGGTTGAAACTAATCTGAAATACTTCAGATGTTATGCTTTATCTGTTATATCTGGTACTATTTCCCATTGTTTAGCAGTTGAAGGTAGATTTTTCCATTGGAAAACCAATGTGATCACTGGTTTAAAGGGACAAAGGTTTAAACCTAAATCTTGCAGAAAGCTTCTAGGCTTTTGTTAATCTTTTAGCAGAGATAGCTCATCTTTCAGTACAAGTTATGTATATATTCATTATATTTGATTTTCTGTCTGTTAATTTATTGAAAAACTGAGAGTCTTTATATTCTGTCACTTCTCAACTAAGCCTCATGTTATTCTAAACCTTCATAGTAGGTACATATGTAAATCTTAGTGGAAGAACACGCACCACATATACTCAGATGTTGCTGTATCCTACATTCCCAATCCTACTGTATTTTCATACTCTAATTATTCAATGTCATTTTTAAGGCCTTACAATAAAGCAGTGAGGTAGGTAATAAAAAAGATTTTTTAGCTTCTTTTTTGTTTGTTTGGTGTTTTTGGTTTTTTTTAAAAAATTCTCCCTTAACCTCGTTTTTCTACCTGCAGTAACAATTTGCTTTTAATTCTTCCTTGTTTGTGATGAGTTTTTAAAATTTGTTTGTTTTCCTGATTTTCATGTTTTATGAAGACTTTTTATCAATAGTTGTACTTCTAAAAGGAGATAAACTATCTGGGTATACCTGAAAAAACCCAGGAAATTATTTGTCTATGATATTTACCAACAAAGTGTTTGTGTCATCCTAGGATCTCTCAGAAACGTTTTCTGAGTATATAATTCCCATCAAATGGCTGTTTACACTGCTTTGCTCCAGATACTGCAGTTTTCATTTCTTCCAGATAGAAGAATTAACTGTGTTCTCATGTTAACATAAAGCAAAGGCAACCTTATTAAACCAGTGGAACATTGCAAGCCAGGAGAGAGTCAGGTATGGCATATTAAATGAAAAAAGATGGATATACATATCTTGCAAAGTTTGCAATGACAGTTTTGACAACAGTTATCTGTGTTGTCAAAAATCGGGATTATCCAAGTTGTTTGTGCAATCCTCCTGTTCCCATAATTTATGCTGCCTTTTGTATATGTAATTGTATATTACATATATATATATAATTGTTTATGTAGCTTCTATAGGTATTCTTTTTTCCCCACCTTATTTTAGGAATGAATCAAAATAACATAGTGAAAGGAGTCTGTTACTTCTGGCTCATCTGGAAATTTGAAAGGTATAGAGTGAATGAGGTGAAGTCTTGCAGAAAGGGAGGACATGGTTTTTTGATTAAGACAGATTGGTGTTGGAAAGTTGGACTCCATCTTTATTTTCCCACACAATGACTCCAGCAAAGTCACTTGAATATTTTCGTAGGTGATCACTAATTGTTTCTTGGAGGATTTACTCTGAAAGCTCTTGTTCAGATTTTCTAAAGTATTAGTGAAAGTACCTGGCATTCTCAGGTGTTGCTGAAGGCGGGGGCTTGTTTGCATCATTCATTCTATTCAGCTCAAGAGATAACCTGGAAAATAAAATCTTTGCATTAAAAACAATGTAATTCACTTATTTGGGACGAAAGCTTTCATTCAATTAGTTGATTTCTCTGGTTTCTGATGGCAGCCTTAAATTTTTTTCTCTAGAAGTTGTCATTTCTGGACGTGCTTCACTCATTTGCAGTGCTTCCTTCTTCCTCAGTCTCATCTCCATGTCTTAGTGCTTTTCCCCTCCTGTCTTTAGTTTTCCCCTCACTAGTTTTCCTTCCCCAGAGCTCTCTGTCTCTGTCCCTTTCCCGGAGTCACTGTAGAAGCATTTTGTATCCTATTTAGTCATACATTTTCTCACCCACTACTTGTTTTCTCAATATCCCCCCAGAATCCCCTAATTTTCCATTTTCCCTCCACTAGACCTTAAGATTTTCCTTTCTTTCCTGGCTAGTCCCAGGTAATACCACATGCTTCCTCCCTACATAACAGAATACATATTCTGCCTGTTAGCTCTCTTCCCATCCTGCTGAAGTCGCAGATGATGAGATTATTGAGACCATAGAGGAGAGATTTTTCTCCTTTTGGTTATGATACTCAACCCAGCTTAAGGATACAACACCTGAAAGCAGCTAGTACAGCAAAAGGTTGACTTTGCACCATAGCTTTACACCAGATCATGTTCAGGATTGTTCTGTGGGGTGTGCATTTTTAGGCTTGGCCAAAATTGGGCAGACTTTCATAAATGGTTCTGTGTATATCTCCTATACTCTCGGTTCCCATCTAATTTCAGAAAGCCTGCTGTAAAGCATTCGAGTGCTAAAAGTTTCCAAATAAAAGATTGTAAGAGTATTTCTCTGAAATGGCTGAATAGGTTTGGCTGGAGTTTTCAAAAATAAATTCAGCCTGAGGCAGACAGCTGGTATGGGAAATTTCAGCTAACAGAGTTGCAATTTGGCTAAGTTTTTAGAAACTCGGAAGAGATTTGCAAGGGAATGAACCCTGGGTAATGTTTCACATTTCACCAAATAGTATCTTCTGGGCAATGTGCTTTGTCACTTTGTGTGGACCTTCCCATTTGGTTTAAAATTCGTTCTCTGTAGAAACTAGCTAAGCTTCAGTACATTAGAGTAGCAATTTTTATTTGGGGTTTATAGACTCAGAGAGTTTTAAAAATAATTTATTTGCTTCCCCAGTGTAGTTGAAGTATCTTTCTATATAGATACAGCCTGCCAAGGGTATTTGTGCTGAAAATATGTCTGTTCTTTTATACTTGTTTATAGCTTCCACCAGGGGTTTGTGCTAGAGTAGCAGTGTCCCAGGGCAGTGAGCTCTCAGAGGATTTTAACCTAGCACTGTCTGTAGTACCCTGCTGTGAATCTGCTTCCCCAGCATGCAGTCTGTATGGTAATAAAAGGAGCAGAGTAACTCCTGCCCAGTTCTTCTGAACTGCTTGTGTGAGCCAGACTTATTCACTCTCTTGTTTTTCAAGCTCTGTCATTATTAAACTTTTCTTTCTTCTTTCTTGCCCCCTCCCCCCTAGATTTGCCCTGGGTTTCAACCCAGGCTTACCTTCATTACTGCAGGCCTTGTGCTATTTGATTGTTCTTGATTCCTGGTGTAAGGCTTTGACCTGCCCAATCTATTAAAAAATGTTAAAAAGCCAGTTTCTTCTGTCATGCAAGGTTCTCTTTGCTAGATAGATCTTCCAGCCATCTTCACTGTCTCAAAATACAAGTATCTGTCTGGCCTTCAAATACCAGGGCGCATCAGGGCTATCAGGAGTTCCCCTGCACAACCTCCTAAATCCAAAAGCTCTGCTGAAGGTCAGAAAGTACTTGACAAAGGTAGTTTGGATCATATGGAGCTTTTTTGTGCTCCGGTGGTCCTGAAGCACTCAAACCAAAGTGAGAGTAGCCAAAGGAAAAAAAACCCAACCCAGTCTGTTCATCCTGGTAGATCAATTAAGGCATAGAAACTCTTTCCCCACCTAATTCATGGCAGCTCCTATTACCATCTGGGTGGGTGAAAAGGGATAGAAGGGAGTGCTACCTCAAGACAAATCACTTCTTTGAATGTAATTCCTTGTTTCACATGCCTGTTCAAAAGCAATCTGCTAAAAACTGAGCACTGGCAAATGAACTGATTAAAATTGTGAATACTGTGGAGTGAGGAGGGATTGATTTAATTACCCCTCCCCATGTCTTTTCTGTACAAAAATGAGAAGATATCATGTTATGTCAGCAGAAGTTCAAAATAAATAAAAGTATATTGTTCTTTAAGCTGTGTAGCTTAAACCTGGCTGAAGAAGGTTGTAGACATTTAAAGCTTTTGCATAGTTTCTAAACAGGACTGAACAAATTGATTGAAGAAAAATCCTTTGAAGATTATAAAATCCAAAAGACAGGCCATAAATTGTTGGAGCTTTCTGGAGTAGTGGGTGAAATACCATTACATGCTTGTTCTCTTCCACTGTTCCCTTGGAAATTGCTTGCTGGCATTGGTCTGTACCAGTGCCTTTTTAGGAGCAGTCAATCCCTAACAAGATCAAACAGCTTTTACTTGGAAAGGGAAAAGGGAAACAAGAATCTGGAGAAACAAAGTGACTGCAGGGGACAACAAATGTGGTAAAAGGAAGGTGTGAAGGTGCATTAGGTTCAAAGGGTTAAAGATGAAGGTTCTTCTCTGCTGTTCAGCGCACCCTCCGAAGCACTAGAAAGTGCTTGAAAATATCAAAGGACCCAGTGGATACTTCCCTGGGCTCCTGTCAGGGACAGATTGTTGAACTAAATGGACCTCATCGATTTACTTGTTGCTGCCATTTGTACATTTTTCAGTGATTAAGTTCTCATTTTGCTGTTGGCAAAATTTGTGTACAATATGAAGCCAACAGAGAGTAGAAACATTGTGATTTGATAATTAAATATTGCATTTCAGTAACACAAAGAAGCAAAATTTTGAGGAGGAGTATGTTTAAGAAAGGAGGAGGGGGAAAGACCCTAACTGTTTTCTCATCAGTACACTGAGAAAATGTTTAGACTGATACATAACCTTCATAGTGTTATGTTCTATAAAATTGGCAAGAGCTTAGTTCTTAGTCTGAATGCTGTGCTTGTTTTGAAATTTAAATAATAAACAATTTATATATGTATATATTTTAGCTTAAAATCACATCTTGTCGGATTTGGCTGTTAATAAAAGCTTATGGTGGAATCAGCACTCTGTCCATCCAGTGAAAATATGAACAGGACCACACAAAATGCTTCCACTGTGTCATTCCTTTTACTGCTGTTCCATTAAAATAAACTCCTTGCCACAGAACTTACTTGTCATTTCCCGCTTCTCAAAAATATCACAAGTAATGTAGTTTCTAAAGCTTTTCCACTTCTAGCTCTGGTATCTACTTGATTGTGTTTGCAGAAGTTCTCTTCATATTCCTCCCTGCTGTTCCTTTTCAAACACATGTGTAACTGGATCTTAGATGTGCTGTATTAAATGCACTTTTTGGCCAAGACTACTAAAAACTAAACCTGGGCCAGTCAGATACTGTCATATTCATCCTGGTTTCTGTCATCACAGGTTCCAAAAAGAAAGTGCTTTAGCTCTTAATGTAGGTATTCTTCTGTCCATGTCTATGTTAGCATTTATTGAGATAAATTCTTTTTGAATTGTATCTGCTTCTGGTGACAGTATGCTTTTTCTTTTTCTCACGCATTTCATGGCTTACTGACCTCCACTGAAGTAAGAAGAAAAAGAATTTATGGGCATTTGTTGGACTGGATAATTAGCTCACCTTGCTTCCTTGTTTGTGCTATCACCTATACTGTTGTACTGTGTCATTATTAGGTCTGCTGGCCTTTTTTAGATCATAAACCCCATGTGTTCATTCGTATTCAGCTTCATTGATTCTGAAATATTTTTGTTTTTTCTGACAATGGGATTTCCCTCTCTTTTTTAGAAAGCATGATAATAATTCTTTAATATGTGTTTTCATTTCCTGAACCTTTTCTAATTTTTCTTTTCTGAAGGTGTGTGCATAACTAGGATTTGTTTAAAAAGCAGAGGAACCTGTTTACCAGAGAGATATTTTACTATTTTCTCTTCATATGTTCAAGTGAAAATTCACAAAATCTCTTTGAATGTTATCTTAAAATTCAATTGTAGGTAGTGATACTTTCAAATCACTAATGCCCAGCTAGCAGTGAACTGTGGCTCTGGAGATTTGAGTTGTCATACAAATTTATTATTCAGTATCACCAGCTTCAGTATTTCCTTTGGCATTGTATCACCTGGTAGAGTCTATCACCACACAGAATTATTAAGATTCTTAATATTGTGATTGAGTGATGGCCTCATAAATAAGAATACATCAGGTTGGTGTCCTAATAGGGCTATAATTCAGTTCTGGTAACAAAACACAGTAAAACATTACAGGTGCTGTTAACAGCTTTAGCAGTTTTTGTTTTAAGCATGATAGACTGTGCATCTTAGTTTGCAAATCGACCTCACTTCTTAAAATCCTGGGCTCAAATAACAACACTCATTTGCTCATTCAATTGATGAATACTTATAACATTTTGTTATGTTTTTCTCTGCAGTTAGTTTCCAACACCTTCTCTTAGTGTACAGGGGCGTGAATAATCTGCATTTGCATGCACTGGAAGTAGTGTTCCCAAGCTGGCAGGCAGGGAATGCTAACTCACAGGGCTGTGCTTGAATGCATCACTTCTGCTGTGCTCTTACCCTCCCCTGTGCCAGCAGCTGAGAGAGCTGTGAGTTTTCCCTACACTCAACATCTTTCTGGCTCATTGTCAGTCAAGCCATGCCAACTGCACCAGCCAGTAATAGCATATAGGAAAAATAAATTTGTCATAGGAAAAGTACAGAAAAATTATTGCTTTCATGCAAGACTACAGTAAAGGCACTGTTAGGCTATACTTTGCTAAAGAGAAAAAAATAACTTTCAAAATCAGGGGATTTTGTCAATGACAGTGTGCTTGAGGACACTTCCACTCAAAGGGTTAGGACCAAAACTTATTTTATTAAAAACTGCTATAACATTTACATTTTTACTAACTCTATGAGTGGATGAGACAACATGACACCATTGTGCTTTATCATTCTCAAAAAGTTCTGTGTAGATAATAGTTGAAGGATGTGCTGGCTGATACATAAGAAGATCAAAATATGTGTGTAGTTAAAATTATGTTTGATGATGAACTGTGCCTTCTACAGTGATTTTTTCATTAAACCTCCAAACATAGTGAGTTTTCTAGGTTATTTATAATGTAATATAAAATAATAGAAAGTAAAATAGTTGTTGAAATACCTTTGTGACTGGTAAAGAAACTCAGCAGACTTTTGGTTTTTAATCTGCCCTAAACACACATTTGCCATTTCCTCTTATTATAGGGAGGCAAAATCAAACAGGCTCCTTTTTTTGTAGCACTTTGCTTCTAATTACAAATTACAACTTCAGGATTTGTGTGATAATTTGGTATCTAATTCTTCCAAAGAAGTTTGCAGGACCATGCAGAAAGCATTGTGATACTGAATGTTTCAGCTGATGCCTGAAACAGCTTAGTCTTGGCACACTAATCTAAATAATGACAGTTTGCATTTTTTGTTACTCAGACGTGTTTAGCAGAATCAATCTCATAGAAGTCAGTACTGCAGTTAAAATTAACATTAAATAATACACACAATATTTGTCAGAGCTGTCTTAAAGGACTGTTGCAAATGCATCAATTATTTCACTTAAAGACTAAAGTCAAGCTCATTAATGTCTACTTAATATATTGTATTGACGTATCAGAGACCTAATTTTGCTCAAGGCTTATTCCATGCGTCAGAGATGGCTGTTGAGTAGAAAATTCTTTTTATTGCTCTGGAAATAACTATTACATGTCATAAAATGGTGTCAGATTTTCTAAAGTCAAACATTCAGAGTATAAAATGTGCAGAACATTACAGGTGCTTAGTTTTGACATTTATGGACAATCAAAACTGATGCACAGTCAAAACTTGAAGAAACAAATCTGTACCAAAATGAAAGACTATATTTTCTATCCTGCTGAGGAGGCTTTCAGTACCAAGAACACTTAGAAGTTTTCATGGGAAAAATATTCTCTTTGTGGCAGAAAGCTAACAAACTATGCCTTGTCTTATACCTGCTGTCTCCCAGATCCTGATGCATGTTGAGGAAGGGACTATGATGGCAAACTCCAAGTAAGACAAGAGATTGGTGGTGGCAAATTTTACCATATCACCTCCTTTCCTGACATGAAATGCAGAATCTTTTTTAATCTAATGGCAGAAAAGGAGTGAGTCACCCATTGTTGTGTTATTTGATTGAGCACAGCACATATGAGGCCATATATTACCTGTGGAAAGTTATTTATGGGAAATAAGGCAAGAGAAAAATAAAATTTCTACAATACAAAAATAGAATTGATTATAAAAGTAATGTTGATGTATGTAATGTAAGGTACTCTGAAGGCCATGCTGTTGCTAGTCTTGTTTCCAACTGTCTTTCCTGAAGAGAGGAGGCAATACACTTTTGTCTTCAGCAGATGGGAAAAAGCTGAGTTTCTAATAATGTCATATCAATTTTGTTCAGTTGATCAGATGTTCTTTTTTAGGTATAATTTTGCATGGGAGGTGAACCTAAGAATGCCAGAAAAATGCTCTGTTTTGCTAGATTTTTGATGGCCCTTCAGGTACTTTAGTTAAAGCTGTCTCTTCCCCTGTGATAATTTAGGACTTGGCAGAAATGATGTACAAAGTAGGTGTAACAACAGTGATAAATTTCCTCCATCTTTTGGAATGGAGTTCAGCTGTGCAAAATTCCAAGAGATACCTATACCAGAAAACCTGCAATGGTTTTTTCCCTGGGTTTGTCTAAGCCCTGAAAAGCCCCAGGAATTTCATGTGTTCCTGTATCTATGTGAGCTCTGGCCTGGGTCATGAAGTCAATTTAAAAGTTTAAATAAGAGCCATCCTTTGTTTCTTAATACAGTTTTTTAATCTCCAAATACCCACACTGTTATCTGACTATGTCAGAAAACCATAGGACCTGTATTTTCACTGGTTCATTTCCTCTGGCTATCTATGGAATCACTCACATCTGATTTTAATTAGCAGTTATGAGTCACTGGTGTGTGTGTGTTTATGAAAGAGCAGAGGAAAATACTCGAGTCTGGTTGTTTGGGCACGTCTCTAGGAATTGGGAAAAATTGTGTTCTCTTCCCTCTGCTGGCCTGATGAATGTTTCCTTCAAGTGGGTCAGCTTAGCATGAAAAATTAAACTATTTTCCTCCCTTTACTCTCCTCATTCTTGCATCCTTTCTGGCCCACCACACAAGTCATAGATGTGGGTTGAAATCACTCTGGTTTGGAAAGGTTGGTGAGCTCTGGCCCTGCGCATTGGTGGTGGGTGGGGGAGAGGGAATTCCACTTTCCTCTGTAGTCCAGAGGGAGGTGTTTAGGAGCGCATCTGCACCACCATCTTGGACTCTGGGCTGGCTATGTTTGCACTCCAGTCCTGAAGCTATCCCTACTGGAAACCACAGCACATACACTGGTGCTGTAGGTTTACTGGCTGGGATAATAGTTGCATTGTGTTAACATATTCTGGTTTCAGGAGAAAAGCAAATCCATCTCCAGGGCATTTGCTCTGGACAAGTCTTGCATGGCTCCAAGCTCAGTTTGCTTTGTCTGGGGACTTTCCTGAAGTCTCTCACCAAACATTGCCAAGGGAACTGAGATAGCCAGCTGGGAACTGTGGTTTCAACTGGCTGGCAAAGCAACAAAATTTTGGGAGCTGTTTCAGTGAATACCTTCTGTGATATAGCTCTGTTTCTCTGTGACAGCATCTTTATTGTGACTCAGGCTCAATGTTGTTGTCTTGCAAGCTCTGGGAAAGGGAGAACAATTTGACTTTTTGGACCCTTTCATTATTTAGAGCCATGATGTTATTAAAGTGACAAGTGAGACCTTGTCTATAAATGAGCAGAGAACTAAGCACAGAAAATCCTTCTCAAGGATGAATCTTGGGGATGGTCTCCACGGCCCTACTTGTAAGATATGTAAAAGGGAGGAAGGAGAGCCCCATTGCAGTGTGGGTCTCTGCAAAATTGTGCTGTGGAGTGGTAATTCCTGGGCTGTGCTACTGAAATGTGTTTTAATAGAGTTCATATATGTCTGGGATTACGGTAAGTATGGCTGCTTCTCCTGAAAATAAACAAATACATTCCTCAACATGAAATCCCACACAAATGGACTGCACACAGATTGTGACTTTCACTTAAACTCCCTGTTTTTGGAAAGAATTCTGATTTTTCTTTTGAATTGGCAAAAACTGTTCTTGAGCAACTAACTTTTTTTCAGCTTACTCCACCCTCTTTTCCTGGATTTCTCATGCTTCTAAAGGGCAGGGGGAATACAGTTAGACATTTAATCCCCAACTAAGAGCTTTTTAAGTCCCTTGCTAGAAGAGTTTTTTGTGCAGATAGGTTTTCCTTGGAACAAATGGGCTAAATAAGCCTATACTTACCAATCTATAATCGGTCCTGTGTCTTTTTTGTACAAATAGAACAATTCTCTCAATAATTGAAAATTCTCACTTTCCTGCTACAGAAGACCAGGCTTACTGAGATTATAAGTTTTGAATCAATGGGGATTTAACCACATCACTCACAGAATTTGGTGTGTTGATACTACTTGGTCTAATTGATAGGAATGAAGAAGTCAGAATGTGGACTTACATTTTCTTCATTCACAAGTGTATCTAATATCAATGAAGTTTTAAGCATAATTGTTATTTGAATAAGCTTCTGTGGTTGTTGACTTTTCTCATGTCCACTTTCAAGACAATTGTTCCAAATCTCTAGTCGGGCCTCCTCTGATAGAAGAGTAATATTACCGGTAGCTGGACAATTTCCAAATGCTAATTTCCTTACACACTCAGCAGGCATTAGGCCTGCTGATAAGCTGCCAGGCACTGCTGTGGCATACTTTATGCAGGCATAAAAGCCAGATAGAAGTTATTTCTCCTGTGTGTGTACCAGAGTGGCCCCTGCCTCACCTCTTCTCGAATTCCAGTAAGATTTGTGAAAACTGAGATGGTGTGGGCACACAGGCACAGCAGCCACCAGCTGCCGAATCAGCTCCAGTTACTGCTGGGAGATGGGGTGAGACTGAATACTTTGTATTTAAAACTGAGTTTTCGTCTCTCCCTCGGTTGTGTGGAATGCTGTTCTCTAGCAGTTCAGAATTCAGGATCTGGATTAACTGGAGTAATGAACAGTTGTTGAAATTGTAAGACTTAGCTGGTGATGCTTCCAGAACTCATTTTGTCCCAAGAGGGCATGTCCTCTGACATACTGTTATTAAGTCTAGACTTCCTAAAGTTTCTACTGCTTAGACAGAAGAAGGCAGGAAGAGATTTAAAAAAAAAATCCAACAAAGAAATTTAATAGAAATATCTAATAATTTAAAGTGTTTTTTGAGGCTGTAAAATTTAATAGACTAGTATATTATTTTATGGGATACTTACTTTCCTTCCATACTCTGTGGAGGAATATAATTTTTCCATATAATTTCAAAAATATTTTTGTAGCATCCTTCCAATTGTGTCTGGTTCTCAAACAAGCAGACAGATCAAAATTAGGAACAAATCTAACTATGAACTCTGTTTTTCATCCATATTGCTGATTCACAAACGAACCAACACCATTAAATTTCATTTGACAGTTACAGTCATGGAAACTTTTTTTTTTTAGGGGTAATGATAGAGATACAGGATTGAAGGTACTTTATAGGTCATCAGTTCCAGTCCTCGCTTCTATCTTATATATACCTATAGAAGTATATTAATTTTATGTATACTAATTTAGATAATATCAGTTCATACACAAAGGAATAATAAGCTAGGCTCAACTTCTCATAGTTGATATGAGATTTACACTGTTATTATATCAATTGAAGAAGCTTTGTTGACTGCTCCAGAATTCCTGTAATTTGCAGCAGCCAAGGAGATCAGGTTCAGCAGTCTTGCCTGGTTGTGCTGCTTACTGCACATAATGGAATAAGACTTGTTACTGAGAACAGGGATTTATTTCCTCTAAGAATACTGTAAAATAGCCTTTACACTAATTGTGTGATTCCTACATGTAGTAAAACACAGTCCTGTAAATGGCATTTACTTTAACAGTGAGATACTTTTATTTGTGCATAGATTCTCTCTGTTCTTGAGTACACCATAAAAGCCATGGCTGGCCAATTTTCTATATGTAGCTCATGCTATTTACTTTGAAAGAAATCTACAGCTAGTCTGTGCTCTGTATTTAGGAGTTCCCCAGTCTTAATAAGGTGCAAAATCCCTCACTTAAAGGAGATTAAACTCTTTAAAGAAAAGTGTGTTTCCCTTGAATATCTATGGATTTGGCTTTATCTGTGATGTCACTTCTCAGGTTTGGTTTTTTTTTTTCTTCTGGCAGCTCCACTGATGTTTCATGGTTAACAGATGCTATTTATACATTTTTCAATACACAAATGGTAACACAGTGTATACTATTCTACTGTGAAACTTGGGACTATGCGTTGCTCTAAGATGCAACTCCTTGATAATCTGTCCTAGGAAAATGAACACATTTTTTATTGCTAAATATTTGTTAATCATATTTTAGGACATATTCAAATATCAAATTATTTGTACTTTTGCAGTCTGGGGAGAAAGTTAAGTTAGAGCTTTTTTCTACATCAGAAAAATATAAGAAACAGTTCCATCAGAGGAATTTTACTAAAGATGCCATTTTACTTATGTGGGATATGAAGAACTTACTGAGCTTGCGCTGAAAGTTTTAAGAAGTTGCCTTTCCAACAGAAAGTGGAAATCAATGGCTAATTACTTTAACTTCATTTTAGTGAAATACGGGTTTATCCATTGATAAGAAACATGCTGTGATTATTGTCTATTAGGGATGCTGGCAATTCTTTGAGATAACTTGAATGTACGTTACTGTAGAATTAATTAAGCTGTAATAATTATGTTGTGCATCAGCAAACCTTTAGAGCCTGGTCTGTCTCACTGAAGCTAACACACTTCTCAGCTGACATCAGGTTCTAAATTAAGTTGCTGTGAGTTAAAAGTTTTGAACTATACTTCTATTTTTTTAAACTTTATTTAATTTCAATATTTTTCCTTTTTGGGACCATCATAAATTCATGATTTCCACTGAATTCAGAGGATGAAGGATAGCATGAGTAGCCCAGAAACTCTCTTGAATCATGTACGGCTAGGTGTGGGATAATGCGTTCAAGAAGTATCATTTATGCTTGCCTATTTCTTTTATTTTTTTCCCATAAACATTCACTGTGACTAGTTTCAGGTATTGACCTATAATACGTGCATCTATATGTGTATTTAAAGTTTCCAGTACAAAAAAATTACATGGAGCCTAGAAAGTATCTAATTCATCACTGGCATTCCGGATCTTTTCATGTCAACAAAGGTAATTTAAAGCTTTTGTTTTGTACATGTAGTCTTCCTCTTGGACAGAAGCTGGATTTGGAAATGCTGGACTGCTGAGACACAGTCATAAAAAACTAACATAAAGCACTCTCTTAGCAGCCATACCAAGAGATGATTAGGAAAGATAGCAAAAGTACTGCGGAGCTTTTGTACTCCCAAACCAGCAAGTGGTTCCTTGAATGCCCTTATAAACTATGACTAGTCCTGAACTATTTTAAATTCTTGTGGGAACCATGCTGGCAGTGATCTGCCTAAAGGATTAAGCAGAGATAACACATTCCCTAAAGAGTCCAGCTAGGCTAGCTCCCAAAACTGTAAGACCAGGAGCTTATTTTATGAGGTCTTATACTGTAATTTTGAAGTACATGTTGATCTTTCAAAACCACTGGAGAAGAATTTGAGCTTTACCAACCACTGACATTGAAAAGTCTTCAGTCAGAACTCTGAAAGTAGATTTGGTGAATGCCTCCATTTTATGGTGTCATGGAGACATTATATCCCTAATATCCCCTATAAATTGTTCTTCCCAAAGCCAAGTGGGGTCTGTGCTTCACTGAGCAGCTCTCCATTTTACCCTACATGGGATTACATGATATGGGATTTAAGAAGAAGAGTCTCACAGGAGAGCTAAGCTGGTTTCATTTGATAAGCTGATAAAGCTGGAACTCTTTTCAAGGTCTCTTCCAAAATATTAAAAAGTTCATAAATCCTCCAATGCATGATCACAGCATGATTTTATGGTAGATTGGTAAACAAGAGACACTGTGTAAATCTACCCCTTAATATATTATTCAAATAATATGTGGGTGAGATATAAGTAAATTATTCGGAGTTTAGATGACTTCAGCAGCTTTTTCTAATATGTGGTTTCTTTTCTCTCATGATAGCTCTGAAAAATGTTTTCAAAGCTGGGAAGAGATTGTTCTGTTTGAGTTGTTCTTTGGGAACAATTTAGGAGCCTAGAAATCACCATTCTGGGTAGATTTTTTCCCCCCAATCATTCATCCCTTTCTCTTTATCCTGTGCTGAAATATTCTTACTAATGACATGTTGCTAGGAGAGAAGGATTAAACATATAATGCTACTTGGAGTGGTTTTACTGCTAACAGTTTGGGTTATGGATGCTGGTGGTCTTCACCTTTATACGTGAAAATGTGATTTTTGAGTTAGAAAATAAAAGAACGAATTAACAACAAAGTGCATGGAAGTTTTCAGTATTCTAAGATAATATCTGTTCACATAAACCACCAGGCTACAAAGGATTTCAGCATTTTACAAAGCTTCTGCTCAGCTTCCAGCTGGCAAAAATAATGATATTTTCAATAGTAGGAAAGGTGGTGGTTATGCTGTTTTGCATTGCAGAGTGTTCTTATCCCATGTTGTGTCATGTCTCAGAGTAGGTCAGTACAAAATCAAGAATGAAAGAAATGAAACTTTGAAGATATTTGTTTTTTTCAGCTCAGTAACTTAATATTTCATCAAGGGTCTTCTGGGAGCTGATCTGAATATGTTGCAGGGAAGAGAGCAGCCAGGGAGGAACTCTAATGAGTCCTCAGTATACATTCCTGACTGCCTTCAAACAATTTGGCGGCCATAATTTTTTAAAACATTCCAAGCACTCATCTCTCATTGTCTTTTGTGGTTTGGACAGAGTATTGTTGATTGTTGGACTGGTTTTGAGGTAGTCCCTTGAGTGAAATTGTGGATCCTACCTCACACATTATCATCTGCATTTGCATATAATTGAGACATAAGCTCTCTGGCAATCTGCAAAAGGAATGCTGTAGAGCTCTTGTTAAATTTTCTAAGAACAAACACAATAGGAATGCCAGCCTAGGATGTAGGTCAAGAATTTGTCCACGGAATATTCTTTATTAAATCCAGTAAAATCCTCTGGAGGTTGTTAGATATGAGTTAAAGGAAAGACCTGTATCCAAGACTTCCTTACTATGGGGAGTAAGATGAAATGAGATTTGGATTTCCTTTGCCTCTACACTTGCTTGTTTGAAACAAAAATAATTCCAGCTTTTTTATTTTTTAATCCCCTCCCCTTTTTTAAAAAAAAAATTTTTGAAAAAAGCACCAAAAGACACTCAAACTCTGTATGTCCTTTTTGTAAATAACATCCATGCACAAGAGCATGTGAGTGAGTTTTGGGGTGGGGGTGAGCAAGGCAGAGAGTGAGAAACCACAGAAGTACTTTATACTGAGCATTGCTCCTGCAGCAGCTCGTAGGGTGAGAGGTGACTTTAGCAATGACTTGCATTACATAATACCTCCCATCTCTCTGCAGATGTGTGAGTTTGTTTAAATGTTTTATGAGGTTTTTATTACCCTGTAATATAGTCCCAACCCCTCTGCAGTTGCCAGTTTGGTCACAAAATATAATAAATTTTAAAATACCTAATGCTTCAGCTATTCAATAATTTTCTGACAGGCCCCCTGATGCAATTATGGTACCACTGTGTCGCTGAACTACTTTTGTTTGGGATGTGTAGAACAGCAGGTTTAGTTCACTAATCCTGTTCTACAAAATCCCCGTGTTTAAACAGATCTGAATGTTCTGTGCACTTGTAAAAAAATTACTGTTCTCTGTCCCTATCTCCCTCGTGCTGTGAAACAACAGCAGGCTGTGCAATGATGACCAGTGCTTCCCTACTCTTTTGGGGTTACCATGCCTTGTTGATTTGTGGTGTAAATAGCAAGTTTTGAAAATCACTGTGGTGTTTTTCAAGCTTTTGAAACAAACTGAATTCTTGGGCAGCATCTTCACTGTGTGCTGATATGCTACTTTTCACCCATACAATGAAGTTTATATTGGAGGCCACTTAATAATAAATGCTAACTCATGGGAGACCTTAGTACAGGCCAGTGGAGTCTTCCTTTACATTAAGGCAGTGCTGAAGTAGCCTATTCCCTCAAAAAAATTCTAATTCTTTTTAAAATGGAGGAAGTTATATTTCTGGAAGAAAAAACCTCAAGCCTACACTCCTAGTGTATAAACACATGGCAATTTTAAGCTAAGTAGCTCAAAGAGAACCAAGAGAAGAGATACAGGCATAAGGAAAATTATTTTCTTGTTCCAGTTTCCAATTTCCAGTTCAAGCAAGGCAACTTCCTGCCAGGCTCTGAACACTGTATGGAGGGCCCAGAGGTCAGGTCTTGATTGAGAAAACCAATTTTCCATTTTGAAATCCTTCAGAAGCGGATGGCTCCTGAGATGTAGAAGCAGATGAGCAAATGGAGCTTGAGTGTTTGAGCAGAGTTATGCTCCTAAGGAACTTGTGTTGCTGAGAGTGAGATAAGGTGATAGGATGTTGAAAAAGAGCAGCCTTGTCTTTTGTGTGAAGCTTCTCAGTTTAGGAAGATGAAAAGTGGTTGCATTTAGAGAAATAATGAGGAATATAAAAAATCTGTACAATTTTTTTTGTATGATTGCTTCTTTATGGATGACAGGTAGAAAAAGAAACATTTGGTTTCTGGCATGCAGGCCAAAATGGAACCCCAAAATTCTAGGAAAGGAAAGATGAGTGTTTTTTCATAGTTAAGCTTCAATGGACTTTCCAGCGCAAATTACTGTGCTCCATACTAAACCAAATTCTTTGTGGCTCCTTGTTAAGTCAACTTCTCCTAAAAACACACTGACAAGATACAATTAAAATATCTATATTAAAACACATTTAAATTTGAAGTGTCCAACCATCAGAGACATTGGTCATGTAAAACAAATGGTCTTTGGCTTACAGCTTTCTGAAGGGTCTTTATAATGATAGGATACTCAGAGAAGGGATTTGGGCCTCAATATGTCTTGTCTATATATTCCATATAAATATATGTCTATTGTTTGCAAATATGAAAGTTGTTTCCCTAACATAGCTCTGTCAATTTTAAAACTTATTTGTAAATTCCTCAGGTTACCTCAGCAATGTCCAATATCTTACAAGTCATTCAGAGGTCATAAAAGGTAGTTTTTCACAAGCAGGGATTACTACAGGGATTAATAGACTGATGATTTCACACAGTTAGCCAATGATTCAGTCGGGATGAGAACCTAAATCCCTACATCATACTGTAGCTTCTGGGCTGTAAAAAAATTACAAAATAACCAGTTATAGTGTCTACTTTGTATGTCACATATCTCAAATTCAGCATAGTAATGTCAGATGGGTAGCAGGATGAAATGTTCCAAAGAACTGCAAGAGTTTACTTGAAACAATGCAGTGCTGCTTTTTCCTCTGGATAATTGCATAATTAATTGCATGCCTGTGCTCCCCATGTTATCAGTAAGATATGAAAGGATTGCTCACACATTTCAAACATTTTATAAATATTGTGTATGTATATCTGTGCCAACTGAAATTATATTTTGAGTAATTAAATTAGCCTTGTGATAACTTAGGTATAATATAGTTCCATTTTTCTTCTGCTCCTCTGTGAGATGTTTCTTGTGTGTGCAAATAGTCCTTTTCCCTTGGTTTGTAGCTAGCTGTGTTAGTTGAATAGCTGCATATTTGTACAGTGCTCAACTTTTGGGGTAAAAGATGACATACAATCACATTTTTTTAATGTTAGCACATAAAATACAATTATCCTTACATGGATAGGAGTCAGTGAAACATTCAGTTCAATGGAGAGGGTAACATAATATGAGACACTGGTAATTTACTGGTTTAGATGAAGTATCAGAAATATCAATATAAACTGGGAAGAAATAATTTTAATTTCATTTTAGCCAGATGAAAAGAGTTAATAAGCAAGGGTGAGGTGGGAGAGATTTTTCTCTAATTGTGGCTTTTGTGACTTGGATGAAGAGCAAGTGTCCTACCTATAAGGAAAAGAGCTAGAGCCGACATATTTCGCTTCCAATGTGTTGGGAGCGAAGGTACTGAAAAAAGATTGTGAAGGCACACTCAGTACCTCAGGGTGGACACTGGTTTGTGAAACAGATGTGAACAGAGTGAGATATTCCTGTCCTTAGCCGGAATGTAGCTCAGTGGGAGTTAACTCCGATTGACATTGGGGTTCAGAGAAGGCAAGGGCAGAGATTTTTGGCTGTTGCTTTATTTTCTTCTGTGTAGATTTGTGAAGAAAGGAGCCTAATTTTGCTAGAAGATTTCCTCAATTCAGAAGGAGCCAGGCATCTCCTATGCTACTTTCCACCATCTGAATAGGAATGGGCAGAGGGCCCAGGAGCCACATTCCCTACCTTAACCCAGTGACGCCTGAAGAAGCCAAGAGTCCTTCCAAGCAGTTGCAGTGGGAAAGGGCCAACAGCTACTTAAGAGTGCCCCTTACTCACATCACAGATACTTTGGGGGCTAGAAGGGAAGTAGTAGAAGGCAGCTGGGAGAGCTGCCAAGTGTCACACTTTTGGCAGCTTTGTCACACATTCCTTTAATTTTGGATTTGGCTCTGCCGCAGGAAGATTTGCAGGTTTCTGCTTGAAGTTTTCCTTATTTACCACTTGGGGCCACTGTGGCACTCTTGAGCAGGAAACATGGAGCATCTCCTCCCTGCTGGATCCCAGGCCGGAAGGAGCTCTTGGGAGGTAGAAGTTGCAGTAGCATAGAGGCAGGACATTTCCTGTTGTCCTCACTGCCTTTGCATCGCTCCAGGTGGCTGAAACAACCTCGAGCATCCCAGGAGCTTCCTATCACTCCTCAACTGAGCAGGTTCCCTGGAAGCCCTGGGCTAGTGCTGATGGATCCCCATCCCAGCTCCCTGTTCATTGGGAGCACCTGTTCCAGGTGCCGGGGTTTTGTAGTTCTTTACTTCGCCCTTACCCTCTTCGGGGCAGGGTGTGTTGACAACAGGATTACGTATTTGGTCATCAAATACAGCACATGGGGGCAAGGAGAAGGCAAGATTATACAGACTTGTTATGAAAGCCCAGACAGTGAGACAAGTGAAAAAAGTCATATCATCACTGTTGAAGATATACACATATCCTGAGGTAGTTCTCTGATGGTGGCAGAAACATTGGGATTTTTAGTTTAAAATATTATTGGAACACATGTTAACTCTTACTTTTCTAGGCAAATGCTTTGCTATTGAATCCAATAGAGGTAAACGATTGGTTTCTCAACAGCAGTACCTGAAAGAAAATGCCACTTTCCTTCTGCCATGCTACATTACCTTTTCCATCTGTAGTTAGGACCATAATATTCTTGTTCACTTGCATTTGAACTATTGTGGAGTTCAAGCTAAATAACATTCCTTTTTCTACTTGGATGGATACTGGTTAAGGTGGTTATTTAATTTTATATATTTTTAGGGTAGCACTAAATTGGAGTGCTGTGGTGAGGGTTTATACTGTTCTCTATATATTTAATGCATATTAAAAAATATTTTGAGTAACTTCATGCTGACTCTCACTTATGTCACAAGCATTAATGTAACTTCTGTCCAAGAGAACAGGCAGTGGAGGTCACTTCTCTGAAAGGCTTGGGGGAAAGAGAAACTTGCCATTCTCTCCCATTTCAGTGATAGTGAGTGGCCTGCTCAGCCCAGAGCAGCAAATCCCTGGGGCCCAGCCATCCCCTGGAAGCAAAGCTGACCACAGTGACCCACCACAGCTCCGCTTCTCGGCTGCAGGGGTGTGGATTGGTGTTGGTTTTCAATTTAGACAAGATGTTGTGTGAGTCACCCTGCCCCCTGCCCTCCCACCAGTGCTATGAATAATAAACTCAGGCAGGGGTTGTGAGCCAACTGATGTGCTGCCAGGGCACGGCTCCTTCTCCCCGCAGTCCTTTCCCTCTCTGCACTTTGCTGGACCTGCAGGGCCTGTTGTGGGTGGAGGTGAAACACATCTGGAAGGGGCTGATTCAAATGGCACTCGTAAGTGAAGAAGGAGGTTCTAAATCTGACCCACCCTGGGGAAAAGGGGCTGAGGTCATAGGAGGGCAGAATGCAGAGTATTATTATAGTGAAAAAGTGAAAAAAAATTACATCAAGTGTTTGCTTAAGGATCAGGAGTCCTGACCCAGCCCGTTCGGTTTGCCAAATATTACATGAAGCTACATAAAAAACCAACTCTAACCTCTTACAGCTCTCCCATTAGGTCACATTAAGCTTTGGCAGGGAGGATGGTCCTACTTGGTGGTTTTTTTGATTTGTGGTTTGCATTTGGCCAACCTGACTTATTTAAATTTATTTTATTTTGTAAATGCTCAATGATAGAGTAAAACTCTAGAGTAAACTTGTTCTGGCCAACATTTATTGTGGAAAAATTCTGTATTATCAAGAGATCTTTGCAGAATAGCTAACAAATTAAAACAAAGCATTTCAAGCACATATTGAAGTTCTTTTTGTAAATGAAGGAAATGTACTGATGGCTTCAAGCCATTACTTTTGGTTGTTATCCACTTTTAGCCTTCTGGGCTTTTATAAGCCTGGTGTCTTTTGACTCTCCCCATGAGGACAGCACTGCCTTTGGCTGTGGTGCAACCAGGGGAATGAATCAGAATATGTTCTCCTCTTTATACCTTGTTAACCTTTTAACAAGTTTGTCTTTCCTGCCTGTATGAATAACTTGGTGAGCCTGTTTTCTCACATGGAGGCTCAGTTTGACTGTTGCCATTCAACTAGGAAGACCTGATTCCAAGAAGGGATTTTCCTAATCTAAAAGAATATTAAGTACACTCTATACTACACACTAAGTTATATTTTGCTCACTAAAAAAAGATAATTTAACATAATGTGGAGAATTACATACTCTCTTTATGTCTTCTGAATGAAAAATGTGCTTTTCAGTTGCATTTTCCTTAATAGGGCATTTTTGATTAGTTCAAAATAATAGAAATACTTTAGTTTGCAATCAGATTGGTAGTTGTCTACTTGTGGTAGAATATTAGTCTCATTCCTTCTGAGGCCTATAGTTTTGTCACATGCATTCTTATCTTTATGGCTTTTTCTAGTGCAGTTGCCAAACTTTATCATTGAAATATAGTCTCGGCCCAAATAAAAATTTGTACTGCATGGTACCCAAGTAGCTGGAGCTATGAAGCACTTGAAGAAGCCTTCAAGTGAACCTACTGCCTTCTAACTTTGGCAATTTTTGAATGTTGAAGATTTCGTTTAAATGGAAAACATGCAAAGAAACCATTTGAAATGTTTGTCATGTTTTCCAGAACTTTCCCAGTCTGAGAGGTAAAAAGGCACACTGCTTTTCTCTTTGAAAAGAAATTTTGCAGCTATTTTAAAAATAAGTGACAGTATTGCAGAGAGAGCAATAGCTTAATTATGATTTTATCTATAAGCTATGTATCAGAAATATGTCTCTTAAATGGTTTAAAAAGTATGACTACAGGTTTGACTCAGCAATTACAAGTATGTCCTGCCAAAATTAATTATTTTGTTCTGTGCACATATTTTGCACAGAACAGCTTTTCTACCATTTTGCATGTGAATTTAGGCTCTTGTGGTGGGTTGACCCTGTCTGGATGCCAGATACCCACCCAAACTACTCCATCACTCCCCTCCTCAGCAGGACTGGGGACAGAAAATATAATGAAAGGCTGGTGGGTGGAGATCAGGACACGGAGAGATCCCTCACCCAATACCATTGTGGGCAAAGCAGACAAGACTTTGGTTAAGTAATTCAATTTATTGCCAGGCAAATCAGAGTAGGATAAGTAAACTCAAATCTTAGAAACACCTTCAACTCAACCTTCCTTCTTTGTTGGGCTTGGCTTTATTCCTGATTCCCAGCTTCCTCTCCATGCAGTGGTGCAGAGGGACAGGGAAGGGGCATTGCAGTCTGTTCATCACACATTGTCTCTGCTGCTCCTTCCTGCTCAGGGGTGGACTCCTCACAGTCTTCCTTTGCTTCAGTGCACGGTCCCTCCCACGGGGGACAGTTCTCCATGTATTTCTCCAACTTGAGTCCTTTCCACAAGCTGCAGTTCTTCAAGAGCTGCTCCGCTGTGGGTTCCCAACAAGGCCAGAAGTCCTGCCAGCAAACCTGCTCCAGCATGGTCTCCTCTCTCCACAGGGCTTCAGGTCCAGCCAAGAGCCTGCTCCAGTGCAGGCTTCACACGGGGTCATATCCTCCTTCAGGCATCCACCCTCTCCAGTGTGGGCTCCTCCAGGGGCTGCAGGTGGATCTCTGCTCCCCCATGGTCCTCCATGGGCTGCAGGGGCACAGCTCCCTCACCACGGTGAACACCGTGGGCTGCAGGGGAAGCTCAGCTCCAGCACCTGGAGCACCTCCTGCCTCTCCTTCTTTGGCCTGGGTGTCTGCAGGGCTGTTCCTCTCAGATCTTCTCACTCCTCTCTTCTCTGGCTGCAATTTGCTTCTGCGCAGTAGCTCCTTCCCCTTAAATACATTATCCCAGAGGCGTTGCCACCATGGTTGCCATGGCCAGTGGCCGGTCCATCGTGGAGCTGGCTGGCGTTGGCTCCATCGCACAGCAGCTTCTCACAGAAGCCACCCCTGTACCCCCCATCCCCAAAGCCTTGCCACACAAACCAAGTTCAGCTCTGCACATAGCAGACTGCCAGCCCTGTAATCTGGTGATTGTACAGAACAGGCTCAATACATGTAGCAGTGTTTGTGCAATGTTCCCTACATTTGGCACTTAGCTAAGCTAATCACTCTGCTTTTTGGCAGGATAATTAACCAAATACCATGCTCTCTGATTCCTCAACAGCATTGTTTCTCATCCTGGAGATAGCTTGTCGAAACAAGTTTAAATGTTCTTATCCTTAAGCTGTAATGCCGTCAGCAGTGAAGATTTAAAATAATTTATAAAAGTCACTTGAAAAAATATAACGTCTGGTGGATTCTTTAATGCCCATGTAGTTTTTGAACTCTTGACTGGCTTTTTAACAAATGCTGGCAACTATAGCAATAATTCTGTTGATATGGTTGATTATCTGATAGTTACTGGTAAAACACCAATCTGTTCTATGGGATGGCCTGACTGGAGGTCAAGCATGACCTAAAGATGAAAAATTCCTGTATTGTCTGTTACTCTTGAAACATTTTGTTCTGGTGTACACTTCTGATAGCAAAAGCACCTCTAAATGCCAAAGCCATATTGTCACAGCTGTCACTGACACTATAATACAGAGTTGGAGACACATTTTACAAGATGCGTCAATGGCATTTGTATTGTTGATGAGAAGGATGTTGAATTATTAAAAAATTACAAAGCTGAAGATTGTTGCAGGGGGAGTTTCCCAAATCTATGTGTGCAAAAAATCTATGCTGTACAACTGGCTGTCATATAACAATATTATTTCCATTTATTTTTGAATTATCTAGATAAAACCAGCTATGAAAGGACCTGCACAATATCACAATAATTTGTTGGATGGAAAGGATCTGTCTTGTTCCTTAACAGAAATCTTCTATTATAGTTTATGTCTTTGCATTTATGAGTTTACAGATTTTCAGAAGTGACAGAAGAGTTAGTATATGATGTTTCTTATTGCAGGGTCAGCCTGTTCCTCAGTTCCTCCAATTTGTGATTAGCTATGCTTATTAGCTTGCCAGAGGTTTGGATTAAATGCTTAGTCACCATTATACTAAAGCTGAGAAGAGGTCATTACTTCCAGTTGTATGAATGAGTAAAACTAAGGCATCTAAAAAGAGGTTGTTTGTGTAAGTACTGGGTCAGTACTGGTGACTGTTCCCCAAAACTGCTCCCTATTTTTCAATCTGCTCATATTTGATGTGCTTTTGGCATAGAAAGGTGCATACTTAGTTCCCTCAAAAATTGAAAGCTGTTCCTCTGTCACCTGCTCCAGGTGACCCTGCCTTGGTAGGGGGATTGGACTGGACAATCTCCAGAGGCCCCGTTCAGCCCTAACTTATCTGTGAATCTGTGAAAGAAGTCTGCCTAAATTACCATTAATGAGAAATATACAAAAGAATAGCAGTTGGTAGAATAGGTTGAATAATGCTGAATTTGAGAAAAAAGACTTGAAAAGCTCACAAAAAAATTTAAATGCCACTTATTTATTTCAGATATATGATTGGCATTAAGATAGGCCCAGAAGCATTAAATCCGTTGCCTGGATACATTGCTGTGACGATAAACATTCGTGACTTGAGGATGATCATCATAGGTACTGGTTTGTTTGCCCTGGAACACTTTTTAATGCTTTTAAACCTCAGGTACATGTTTATTACCATTCAGATCATGAGCATGCTTTTGAAACAACCTCACAGTAGTCTCCACTTGCTGCGTTTTTGGTTTGTATCACAGTGAAGTCCCAGAGGACAAAAACTGGATTCCTTTCAAGAGAAACTTGTACTCCTGGAGTGCACACTCCAGACTCTACTGGTGTTCTATCCACGACCCCAAACTAAAGCAATTCTGAAAGTCTTGAGAAACGTGTTTATGCAGGGATTTCAGGTTCTTGAGGCTGTCAGTGTAGTAACTGCTCTGTCAGTAGGTGAGTGACTTCAGTACCACTGCTTGCTAATGCAGATGTAGTTATTGTATCTCTTACCTTTTCCTCATCGTTTATCTGCTTTCTTCAGGGTGTTCTCAGTGAGGCAGATAAGCTGACAAATGCACTTTTCCAGGTTAATAGTATTTATTCTACGTCTGCAATCATTCTCGAAGGAAAAATGAGATACCAGCACAATGCTAAGAAACAGCTTGAAATTCTACTGAGAAACATTCTACTCTTATATGAGTTTTGTATGGTAGTATTTGCTTTTTCTTTGAATGTCAAAGCTACCACTTTTCCCTTTTAAGACTCCCCTGTGGTGACAGTAAGCCTTGCCAGTCACATGGCTGAGATTCAGAGCTGGGAGAACTGCCATAGTAAACTGAATTTGAACTCTGGTCTTCCCATGCCTCCACTGGGATCTATAACTGTCTAAAAGGCAGGTCTAGCCAGAAAATTTTTGTGTTGCAAAATTACTTTTGATGTGCAGCTGGCTATGTAAAATGGTTCTTATTTGTTTGTCCAAATTCCGTAGCTGATTTAAACCACACAGTCCAATCGATAGTGCAAGTTAATTTTAAAAAATAAAAATATTTATGTTTTTTATTAGTTGATTGGATGATAATTGAGCCCAAGTATTTTTGAACCCTGGATGCAGCTGAAGCTCTCTTAATTCATTGTAGATTGGCCAGCAGGCTGGTGAATCACTGTAAAGCCATGTTGGGGCACTGACAAACCTCAGATAAGTCACGCTTGTCAGGGGTTTGTATGTAATCCCAAAAAATGCATGTAATTTCTGTATTATTACATGTTAATTTAATTGTAACAGCATTACTTTTAAAGAACACTATTTTGTGCACAGCATCGCCAGATCTGCTGGTGTAATGCTGTAGAGCTTCACTACATTCAAACATTCATCGATTTAAACCCTGTCCAAGCTCCTTGTTTTCAGGAACTCTGTATTAGAAACCTGGCAGCACAGCAAGAGACAGAAAAAGTGTGTAGGAAAATTTAAATCAGTGACATGTGTACTTGTTTTCATAGTGCATTTGTTGGCCTAATTTAATAATGTATATTCTTGGAGGAAATATGAACAAAATCAGTTGTTGAAACAGATGAAAACAAATGAGATTAATTTACTTTTGTTTTGCATGGGTTTTAGTATTCGTCTATAAATTGGTCAGTATGCTATCATTTGAAAGTTGTGAAAAGGTTGCCAAGAGAGTCTCACAGCTCAAAGAGCTGTAAGGTTTGGAGTAGGTGGCATCATTCTTCTACTAGACGTGAAAAGAAAGCTACTTGTCAACCTCTTTACCCTCCAATCTCTAGGAAAGCCAGCACAAATTGAAATGCAGCCAGAATGTATGTGAAATTTATTTTTCTATGCATGGAGACAGTTGTTTATACTTAAAACATTTTTCATTATTTTCACAATTTAATGTGTGAGATTTTTTTAAAAAACACTGACTAATTTAAAATCTGTTTGGCCAAAGGATAGAGATATGAGGGATACCTTGTTCCTCCAATCCTTGGGGATTGTCCAATGGGTAACTGCACAGAGACCACCATTAGTACTCTTGTTGAAGGAACAGCATTGGTTTGAGCTCGATGGTCATTTGTATTATTTGTTCCAGCAACTGATCAATCAACAAACACGTCCTGACTGTCCAGGCAGAACATCTGTGCCACCAAGCCAGCTGTGGCATGTGCTGCTGTTGACTCAGCTGCTAATGGAGGCTGGCATGGCTGATGTGATGTATCTCCAGTTACGGTGGTGAGGGGCAGGAGAGAAAATTTTAAGAATGCTTTGAAAAACTATCCTGAAATTTTTGAGAATAAGAAGTTCAGGGGAGAGGTGAGAAGAAAGTGATGAAAGAAGGAGGGGAAAAGGTGTAGGAGAGACTCAGAGTACTACAGAGCAGAGGGAGAGGGCGGCAGGGGACACAGCCCTTGGAATGAGCAGGGCTTCATTTGCATCACTGATCACTGAATGCAGTAAGATACATCAGTGCTGAGACCTCAGATATGTCTGATGGAGGTAATTTTAGTTTCCCTGCATAGCGACAGATGTCTCTTAGATTTGCAATCTAGATTTTAGACTGGTCAATTTTACTGTGGAAAAGGAATTAGAGGTCAGAGTAACTGTCTTCTACAGACAACCTTACTGGTTACAGACATCCTGCCACAAGTGGTTTTGAGCTTTCTGTTTCAGGTACATGTATGAATGAAAATATTTTGATGGCATTTTTTTGTTTTTCAACAAAGCTAGGGTTTTTATTTCCTAGTTTTAAATGAAAAAGTCACAATAATATCTTAACTCAAAAGTGTTTCCCTCTAATTTTCTCTTCCCAGTTACTTTTTCCTTATTGATTTTGTAGAGCACATATAAAGTAACAGTGCCTTTTCTTGAATGATTTTGTTAGGAATCAAAGATGTTCAACAGATTCGGGATTTTATTTTGGCATAATACAGTGCTGTGGTCTGACTTGTAGGTTTTATTCATATTTTCTTTAAATAATTTCAGGATTTTGTTTTGAATTTATGAGGCCATATTATAAAGTGAACTGTAGAACTTAATACTGTAATTTTAAGATAACCCAAAATATTTTCTAAATAATTATTTTCTAAACTATGTGGGTTAAATTGATTCTAAATAAAACCAGAAACTTTCCTTATTAGCAGGGCTAATAAAACTCTTTGCCCATGCTAGTGCAGCTTCACTTTTTTACCAGGCAACCTCACGACTCACAGTTTTTAAAGCTCTTTATTCATTAATCTATTTTGCATGTAGCACATAGGAAAGAATTGATGAGCTACCTATGATAGCATGAAGTATTCAAGCATGTTCTGCATAAACCAGTTCTCCTTATAAGTTTCCAGCAGAACTCTCTTCAACTTGAATACTGAAGAAAATAATTATAAACCTGTCCCTGCTAGGACCCCTGAAAGGTACCAGCATGACTATTCAGTTGGTGTTGGAACCAGGTGCAATTTGGTTTAGTATAAAATTTGTCCAAAGAAGGTAAAAAAGACCCCCCCCCCTCCAAGCCCTGTAAGTATGTGGTCTTGAGAAATGCACACAGCTGCAGGAAAGAACTGCCAATTAATGTAATTTACAACAGGTTTCAAAATCTTGACTTATATTGTGAGTTGAATAGTGGGGGGAAACACAGAAGGGAATGGTGGAGAAGTTCAGGCAAAGGATGCCGTGTGGCAGGGAAAAATTGTGTAAGCAACATCTGGAAACTTGACTTGAAAGGGGAAACAACCAAAATTGCAACGAATAAGAGAGAATCCAGACTACAATAGGTTGGAAAAGAACAGAAGGAGCCAAGAGGAGACCTTTGTGGTAATGTGTCACGCAGCAGGACACAAATATGATTGTTCCTTTTGACTTGGAAAGTCCTATCACTTTCTGTAAGTATGATACCTGTGTAATTAGTTTGGCATGTTGTGCTGGTTGCAAGGTCTGAGATTATTTAATAGAGATTTGTTTCCAAAAGCAGGAAGTGAGTAAAATCCACTACTTTCTTCACAGTTCTGATGCCTTTGATTGCCTTGTGGCTGCAGAAGTTCTTTGCTTACATGAGTATTGAGGTGATTTTATAATCACCTCACTAAATTGTGTGTTTAACTACTGTGTGATGTGCCTCTAGAGGAGCATCTTTCCTCGTGTACACCTCATATATCACAAGATAAATACTTTTTGTGGCAGGTTGTTCATAAGTCATGTTATCATCACCTTTGCCAGTCATATGGAGCCAATCACAGCTTTCCCTGTTCATTGCAAAAGAATGCAGAGCAATCCATTCAAAGCAGCCTGTGAATGCTTGCTTTTACTGTTACCAGTTGCTTTTCTCATCCCTCATTAATTACTGATGGATGCTCTGGTCCAGGCTCACTGCAATGGAACTGTGTGTGTCTCACAGCACAGGGTGGCTGTGGGCATTGACAGTGCTGGAAAACCCAGGGAAAATGTGTATGAGGAAACCATTAGAGATGTGACGACTAATTTGCTTATTCTTTCTCATTAAAACTAGCTCTTCACTTTACGTTAGACATTTTCTCTTCCAGCTCGCACAAACTTGAGGAATTTGTAATTTCTCATGAGAGGAAATTGAGTTGCACAGAATTCTGAAATACCATGTCTCTGCGTATACCAAAACAGCAAATACTCTTAGAAGAAGAGGAAATCACCCTTTGACAGTCTTGAAACGAAGGAAATTAATCTTCATGAGACTAGTTTGGTAAACTTGCAGCTGCCATGATGTTATAGAATAATTTATTCATCTTTGCACTTGCCTAAGGTGAAAGCATTTTACCTTTCCAATCTGCAAGCTGGGGTCCTGGCAGCAGAAGTGCATAAGCTTTGGGGACAGGAGGGGAAAAAAAAGTAACCAGCCGAATTTATTTTTTACAAGAAATGAGAAATATAGCTTCTTTTTGTTCCCCAGAACATGCTGGATCTTGGGGTTGAGAAGTGTGTCTGTGTGTCTCACCTAACAAAACCAACCTTCTTTTCCAGGGGTTTCCTTTTTATTTAGACTGTGAAAGCGTTCTACAGCTTTTCATCCGCTTGAGTCTTTTGGACTACCTGGCTGCATGGCAAGAATTAATTTTTTCTTTGTTTGTCTAAATAAAAGCAGCTGCAACTCAAGTGGAACGTTTGGGCTCTACCACAGTATAGAGGGCAACATGATAAAAATCTAGCTGATGTTCATTTTCCCCAGCAGATGCTTAATATCCATTCCTGCAATCCTAACAAATGGATGTTTACTGAAATGCCTGCATTCCCCTGTTATCACCAAACCCAGTCTGTTTTCTCTGGACAGACTGCTCCTTCTGAAAGCACGAATAAGGAGAGTTTGACAGAGCATTGACTGGATCTGTGTTAGAAACCTGTGCACTGCCATGAATCTCTGACTGGTAAAGCAATGTCTATACTTAGACATCTTCCAAAAAGACATAATTATAATATTAGTGTGTTGGACTAGAGCCCTAATGGCTTTCTGGGAGGTGGATTATGTTCCTTTGCTTCTTCACTGTTAAATTTACTTACAACTAATTCTGAAGAAGAGAGGGAAAAAGGGGATTCTTCCAAGGTCTATATTTGTATTTCTCTGAACCTTTTTTCTACTTCTGTTGAAATTTCTTATGTTTATTGCTTACTGTACCTACCACTACATGAAGTAAAGATCCTTAAATTCAGAAAATTTAATGCAAAACAAAAGTGTACAGTGAAATTACACCTCACTGTCAGTTATTTTTTATTTTAGTACCCTCAAGATTTCCTGCCATTAGCAAAGAGGTAAGGGTACAGAGCAACTTTCAGAGTATTTTAGGATTTATGAACATACCTTGTATTATTCTTCTAAGAGAGATTCACCACTGAGAACTTAATATATTTAACTGAATATCATATGTAACTCATGACTTGGATATTTTTGAAGTCATGTAATTTTTGTTTCCTCCCATTGTTCCTTTTGTCCTGGACTATTCCTATAACTAATACAATTATGCTTCATAAAAAAAATAATTCCACTCTTTAATCATAACATAAGATTGAAAGAATCAATATATTTTCCTATTCAAATGAAAAAAAAAAACCAAAAAAACCCTTAATTTTTGGTGAAAGGTGAAGGTGATTGGATTTATGCTATAAATTTATAGGAGCAATTAGCTAGTATTGCCATCAGAAATGCTGGGGGGTCTTTGGAAAATAAAGTCATCCTGTGGCAAATTGCATATTAAGGTAGAGTTTTGACTCAGAAGTTACTCTCTTCTAGATAGCTGAAATTGGATGTTATTTGGTCTCATCTGCCTTCTTCACTCTCCAGATTAATTTTCCCAGCTGTTTCCTCAGGCATGTGAGTTATGCATGTGTCTGTCTTCCTGTTTAGCAGTGAGTAGCTCTTTTCTCATCATCTCAATCCTATACTTCTGGTTGGGGGGAAAGAATTAGGAATATCTCATATTGGAATTGTGTCTCTTATACTGGAATTATGTCTCATGCAGATGCCACTCTTAGGCACACAGCAGGGAAAGTGCTGTGTTTGATTTTTCCTGTTTGCGCATTTTTCTGTGCTCAACTAATTTTGGTATTGGTTCAGGCTTGAGGTGTTTTTAGTCATGAGTATCAGGTATTCTAGAAATCTATTGGTTAAATTGTAAGCAGAGCAAAGTTTGCAGGGTGGGCAGAGGAGGATGGGTGGTTTGCAGTGTGAGGAATGGAAAATGCAGAAGAATTCCCCCAGGCGAGAGCTGGAAGGTAGCAGAAGGCACCAGAGCAGATCTGGCTGCTTCTGGGTTGCAGGACGTGGGCACAGGCTCCACTAGGTGGCACGTTTTAAGGGACTTGGTGACATGGTGTTGACAACACATCAATGAAACTGGATGGGCGTTTTTTTCTTTAATCAATATATAGCATGTGTTGTGTGCTTTTACAAGTTGTAAATTCTGCTCTCAGAGCGAACGTTATTAATCCCATATTTCCTTCCCTGCAACGGAGGTGCATTTTCAGAGCAGTCATGCATTCAGAATGTGTTCCTATGCTTCGGACTGTAATATGCTATCCAAATGGAAAAGTCAGCTATTTAATATCTGTAATGCAAACCTCCTTTGCTTTACAGTCTTCTGAGGCTTCATAGACCTTTAGCAATGCTCCATTTTAGCTTTCCTTTATTTGGAATTTGTTTGAAATAAATGGCATATGAAATATAGGATAAGAGATACAACAATTTTTCTTGTTTTCCCCTCAGAGAATTTAAAAATAGAATTATAGAACCATTTAGATTGGAAAAAGCCCTTAAGAAAAGACCCTTAAGATCATCAAGTTCAGGCATTAACACTACCAAGTCCACCACAAATAGTCCTTTCATCCTCATGTATCTTTACGTAACATAGTAGATCTTGTATATTGCGTAGGAATTATTTTTTATATCACATCAAATTAAGTTTTCAAATTTTAAAGAGGATTAATTTTTTTTACTAAGTTCTAAAGGTACAAAATTTGAAGATTACAATCTGCAAACTACTCTGAGTAGAACTGCTTAGCTTTAAGTATCTTGCTGAATCAAATCTCAGTGCTAAAGTATCCCCCATCTTAAATATCAACCTATATCCGCTATATTGTTTTGAGTATTTATATTAAAAAAATCAAATGGAATGATCCATGATATAAGAATGTAATTAAATAATTACCTTATGCATCTTTTTAGGGAGTTCTACCTCACTGCAATTGTTGATCAGATAACTGGGCAGTAAGTTTTGTTAAGCAGGTTAGCTGATGGGTGGTCTCAAGGATATTAATATTAAAAGATAAAATCAAAGAATTGAAGCAGATAGAATGAAATAAGTTAACCTCCCACTCTGTTTAGAGAAGGATTCTGTTTCAGTAGAAGCTGCCTTTTTAAAGACCGTGACAGCTTTTGGATATCTCAACGGGCAAATAGTTTGTGGGCATAGGTATGACAGACTTCCACAGATGTTTAGAAAAGCCTTCTGGTTCACCTGGGGTTTTGTATCAAACTTACTGAGAAGTGTGGTGAGGTGTGCCAGCACAAATGAATAAATATCGCAGACTTTTTTCTGTAAGTCATGCATTTATGCTCTGGGGAACCTCAGAGTGGAGTGGCACAGACTCCTGCAAAGAAAAGAGGGTTTTTTTTGGGTAAAGGGGGGTTGTGCCACAACATACATCTGTGAGTGGTGGATGTTCGTACAGAACTGAGGACAGATTAATGGTTGAGATAATGCAGAGAAAGAAGTAGCTCTTGGACAATACCAACCATGTTTTTTCCACATATGTTGAGCACCATTTTAGTGTATATTTTTCAAACTTGGAGGTTGTTATTCATTATCTATATTCACAGTCCTCCAGTAACAGAAATGGTGTGTTTCCAGACCTTAGTCTAGTCAGCATGAAAAATCAGGTTGAGCTTTGTTGTGCCAGCTTTCCTTTTGCTTCCTTTTCTGTAAGATGTAATTAATATTCATTATGTATTTAGAGAATTAATTGGCCCTTTCAAGGTTATCTGAAACTTCAGGTGGAAGGTGACATAAAGGTATAAATTTTGAGTGTCAGTATTTAAGTTTAGAACATAAAATTTGGCCCAGAACTTTTAGCCAAGTGCCAAGAAGAAATAGAAGAGAGACAGAATAGTTTTGATGCCAATACTCTTAGGGAATATAGTTTATTTATGGTATTAGCAGCAGATTGTATGTGCAGGAGGCAGTGTTGACTTGCTATTAATTTATCTGAATAAAATGTCTGTACAATAGTTCTAGTAGCTATTGAAAGGTAATTAGTTAAATCTTAATTTCCTTCTGTAGCTGAGATTTAGGTTTGTTGGCCAATGGCACTGAAAACACTGTAGCATTGGAAGGATTTTGAGAATTCTTGTCACTTGCTCTTGCAAGAGACCTGGAATCCACAGAGGTTTTGCCTTTTTACTTCTGGAATCTGGAACAACTGTTGTGTTTTTAAGTGATGAAGGGTGTTTCTGACAGTCTCCAAGACCATCAAGAGTGAATCCCTTTCCTGACTACTAGCCTTAATTGTTACAATAATCTGTTGTATTCTGAGTTATTGCCTAATTATTTATTTTAAGATAGTTGATGTTAAATACACAATCATCAGAACACCATTTTGCTGCAGGGGTAGCATAAAGACTGTGGAAATACATAATACAAGTGATAGATTTCATAGTCTGTATATCAGTGAACTTTTGAGAGGAAAACCTGGCTCAGAGTAGCTCTTGCATTGTTTCTTTTGTGAGTAATTTGATAAGTGACTCAAAAAGCATATAAATCTCAATGCTTTCAAAATATTAAAAGAAATCTAAGCTTCCAAATTCCTGCAGTATCATTTGGAATGGACTGGAATTATAGAATCAATCATAGAATGCTTGAATTGGAAGGGACCTTAAAGATCATCCACTTGCAACTTCACTGCCATGATCAGGGACACCTTCCACTAGAGCTGGTCGGTCAGAGCCCCATCCAACCTGGCGTGGAATGCTGCCCATTATGGGGCATCCACAGCTTCTCTGGACAACCTGTGCCACTGCCTCACCGCCCTCACAGTAAAGAATGTTTTCATAATATCTAATCTAAACCTGCTCTCTCTTTCAGTTTGAAACCATAAATAGTTCCTGATGATTGCAGCTAAGGCTGCAGCGAGTTTCTGTAATTTTCATTCTTGCAGACAGAATTTTCAACTTAATGTGTTCCTGAAGTATGAGTATGTATTCTGGGTTTGTTCTTCCAGTTATTTTCATGATGTATCCAAGTTTTTACACAGCCTGGGATTAAGTAACTAATTCACTAATGGGTTTGGGCCCACCTTTACCTGAAATGATTGACCACAGATGTACCATCGTGCTTGAGCCTAATGAATTTTTTAATGAATGTAGCATTAGTATAGGAAGGGGCCTATAGGGTTCAGTAGTTTAGTGAAGATTGTTGGCCAGGCATCAAGAGAATTTAAATTTCATTCTTTGTCTTGAAATGTGATAAAGCTGGCTATTACTAGGAGGGAAAAGGCCCAAATGTGGTGAACATTTTCAGTTTTAGAGTACTTTTGTTTCACAGTTATTGCTTTCTTAAACATTTATCCAACAAGAAGCATCCCTTTCTTTGCCAAATGTCATTTCTGTAATAGAGAACAGTCTGGTGAAAGGCTGAGACAGATCAGGGTAACGTGTTGGTGGTACACCTCTAACAAAAGCAAGAACTCTTGTGTCAAATTATCTTGCAAGGCAGGAATTGATCCAGAATTGATGTTAACTCAGGGCAGGAATGCAGTGTTTACTGAGGAAGTTATAACATACCTTGATCATTCCTGATTAATTCTTCTTGTGGGATAGTTAATTTGATGTACATCACCTTTTCTTCTATTTGTGAGTTCAAAGTAATTCAGAAGATTTTAGATATTCTCAAGCAGTGGGAGTGAGTCATATAATATTTTTATATGTTTAATTCAATTAATGTAGTTAAATAAGAGATATATAGTTAAATTAGTGGCAAGAGCTGGGGTTGTTCAGCCTGGAAAAGAGAAGGCTCTGGAGAGACCTGAGAGCAGCTTCCAACACCTAAAGGGGGCTGGCTACAAAAGAGCTGGAGAGGGACTTTTCACAAGGGGCACGTAATGGTGGGACAATGAAAGAATGGATTCAAACTGAAAGAGGGAAGGTCTAGATTAGATAATAGTGAGAAATTGTTTGCTGTGATGGTGATGAGGCACTGGCACAGGTTGCCCAGGGAAGCTGTGGATGCCCCATCCCTGGAAGAGTACAAGGCCAGGTTGAAAGGAACTCTGAGCAACCAGGTCTAGTGAAAGGTGTCCCTGCTCATGGCAGGGAGGTGAGAAGTAGGTGGTCTTTAAGTCCCTTCCAACCCAAACCATTCTATGGTTCTGTGATAATCAACCAACTAAACAGTGCAGTACTTATTTGATATCATATTCAAACTTAGCTTGATAGATAACATAGCCAAATGAGACATTTTCAGTCTAATGCATGAATACAATTCTAAACTCTGGTTTCTTGTTAAGCACATGATTCACTTTTGGGGAATGTTCATCAATACCTGCCTAATCACTTCTGCAAGTAAATTGCCAGAATATTTACAAAAACTAGTTGAATATCCTGAAATAAATACAGTAAATCCATTAGAAATTTAAGATTTTAGGTATAATATTCTTCTGCAGACTAATTCCAATGTATTCCTATCTATTTACTGATGTAATTTCTCTTCTGAAGATAGCATTCAGTGACTGGGGCCATGCATGTTAGGATAGAAATCCGGGCGACACTGTCTGTTTCTAGTTCCATGATCTTTTTTATTATTCTGTCCTGTCTTTGTCACTTTGTCCGTGGATGAGGAGCTCAGGACGACCTAGTAGGAATCTCTTCTGAAATAAACAGGAGAGAATTTAATACAGTAATAATAACAACAATTACAAAATAATAGAAAGACAAGCTAAAAAGAAGAGCTTTCTCCTGGTAACTTTCCCACGGTCAAAAGAAAATGCAGGGCTAGTTTTCCTCTGCATTCTTTCCTATAAGTTTCAAAAGGTAGTACAAAGGTTGCCCAAACTCTTATTTTTCTGAGATCTGTCTTTTGTTTCCAGGGTAGATATAGTAAGAAATATCTTTGTACTCAAAATTTGTCTTTTGCAGCTGGATAAAATGAATCAAATCAAGTAATCTGTGAAAAGCAACTGGTTTTGCACTGTTGCAATAACCAACTTGGTTATGATTTGCAGAGAGCAAACCTACTTAGTAGCCTAACTTGTTTTAGGATGTGGACTTCAATGTTTCATGGATGCAAAATGCTAAATCATGCAGCATATAAAAACTTACTTTCACGTTCTCTTTCCATATTTAAAAAACATCTGTTTGTTTTTCAACTCAGTAATATGTGTTACATTCACAAAGTCTCTTCTGTTGCCATGACAGGAATGAGTTTCAAAGTCTTACTTTTACTCAATACCTATTCCACATGTGCTGTTAATGAAGTAGAATTGGGTAAGAACATTTATCAATTTATTTTGAGATCAGAATTAATGATGTGGCAATGTTGAGCCTTTCCTTATAGTTGGTCTGGTTTGATTTTGCCCTTGTCTGTGTTGAAACTACACAATTATTCATTAAAAAAAAAAAAAAAGAGAATAGAATGTCATGATCAAATTAAAGCTTTGTTTTGATCAAGTTATAATGTCCGTAATTGTAGCACTTGCTGTTCTGTGTTCTGAGCCTGACGTTGCTTTCTCCACTAGCTGAGACTCCAGTATTTCAAATGGTCCTTTTTTTTTCCATACATAAAAATGTACCTTCAGCCCATCAAACCATTTCCTTGGGAAGTTGTGGTTCATGACAGCATGACCAAGTTAGTGTTCTAACCTGGAAATGAAAGGAAAGCAGAAGCTGAACTGTTTGAGAAACACTGGCACAGCAAGGGATTACCCTGTCTCATTTTCCCCAAACCACATTTTTCTGGAATTACGCTTCCAGCGCGAGTCCCCACCCAGGCAGTCCTTCTCCCAGATGAGGTAAAGGAAGCCACCATCAAGCTGAGCTGGGAGCTGTGTTAGACTTCTCTGAGCTGGAAGCCTCTCTTCATTACATCACACCTGGCTGTATTTCAGAGATTAATGAACAGCATCTTGTCAGGTTTAATATATCGCAGTGCTTGAGTTTACATTGAAGATGTAATCATAAATTCCCTGAGCTGTGAACTACACCTTAAGGACTTGCAGGGAGTTCTAAGAAGGCAAGAAAAAGAAATGACTATAAACTACAGAGTGTGCCAGTTTTGAGAGGAACCTGCAGATTTTCTAGGACATTAGATTTCAAAAGAAGGATTACACACAGACTAAACATTGTAGAAGTCATAAAAATTTAAAGACATCACAAAAATAAGATTCTTTTTAGGTATGACAGAATACTAAGGGAAATTTATACTGAATTATACCACCCAAGCAGACCCATTAATTAACGTAATGAGAAAATATGTTCCATTTCCATAGACCCAAGTGTGTCAGGAAGTATTTGACACTTTTAAAAGGGGGAGAGGTAAAAGCAGGCACTTCACTGCTCTTGAAATTCTCAGGTTTTAGCTTATCTATTCACATTCATGTTTGGGCTGCTGAGGCATGAGAGTATGCACTAATCAAGAGAGAAAGAAAAAATTACTGCAAGTGACTGATATGTCTAAAAAAATGTAAACACATTTGTGCTGTATAATTCTTGAAGTTTTATCTTTTATCCTCAACACTGGAGAGATGGTCATGTCATATCATAGGAAATCAGGAATTAAAAGAATCTTTTTATTGTCAGGATATGATTCTGAAAATATTATATATGTGAAATTTTAAAATCCATAAGCAGATGCTCTGTGTTCATTCCCGTGGCTTATACTTGTAAAGCTGGCAAGTAGGGCAATTTACAGGATCAGGAAATAAAAGCCAGACTTTCAAGGTTGTTCAGACATCATTTTTCTGAGCAAAGGATTTTAAAAATCAGGTTCTAATTCCTATTCTCATAGTTTTATTCCATTCCTTTTATTCAAGTATACCCCTGCATATTGCTTGGAAGTTCTTATGGTCATTCCTTGATAGACGCAAGCTAAAAAAATTAGTTTGAGCCTTAATTTTTTTTAGGATGCAGAACCCCCAGGTCTGTGCTCTTTTCATATTTGTGATGCAGTGGCTGGTTGATCTTAAGAACGGGGCATTGCAGGTAGCATCTTCTGCAGTGTGTCTTGTAATTTTTCAGTTTGAATAGCAATTCCCAGATGTTTTCATCCCTATTGATTTGAAGAGTTTTTGATAGATGGGACTACCCCCTCCAGGTATATTCTTAGAGCTAATACTTTGAACTGCCTATCGTTCTGAGGCATCACTTTAATATATTTTAATAAATGTATATTTTGTACATATATAGCTGATGCTTAAGGATTCTTTAGTTTACAAATAAGTACAATTCTTATGCTTGCAAAATTGTAAAAAATCTATGTGGTTGAAATGCAATATAGCAGTTGTTTTATAATAGTAGGAAATATAGGCAGAGGATGCAGGAGAATTTCACATTTAATTGAAATCAGTGCAAATAGTTTACATCGGCAAAATCCAGTTGATTTACTTCAAACACTACCCTATAGTGCACTATCATTTTATAGGAGGACTGATCACTACCCTGATTATGTTAATCTAAATATTTGCAACACAGAGAATATTCATTTGTTTGAAATTTCTTGTCTCATATAGTTGTTGTGGAAATTTTATCAGCATTACCTATTTCTAAGAAGAAATGTACTGAGGAAAATGTGCTAATAATCCCATTACAGATAATTGATAGAGAGCTCTTTCTGAGCAGGTAGATTTCAAAACAGGTAGAGGAAGGAATCTCATTTGCTTCTTTTTGCTCTTTATAAAAAGGTTAATATGAATTATTAATTCATCCATGTTAATATGAGTGATCATTTTCTGATATCTGGAAGGTTCTACTTCAGTGAGTAACAATACTAAAGATGAGCCTTCTGCTGTGTCTGTGCTGCAGTTGACAGTGACAGCAGCAGCCAGAATACATTTCTGTATGAGGTGTCTGTAAGCACTTTAGGATACAGGTAGCAGTTAGAACAGTCATGCAGAGCTTCACGGGCTTACCTGGGATGTCTTTTTGCTGCCCTAGACTTCCTGATACCACCCTTAGACTACTGCTCATGCTCCAGCTGACTCAAAGCTGCCTCCCAGAAATCTGTAGTCACTAAAAACTTGAGCAAAGACATGTCTTCACTTTTATTTCCTTTTATAATACAGAAGACACTTCAGCACTTTCTGTTACCTGTTCAAAAGATGCATGAAAACATTCATGTAATCCTGTGGGGTTTTAATGTCTCATTGCCATAATCTGACAAATCTTTTGTTTTGAGCTGTTTGCAAGGGTATTCATTTATCAGGGGACTGGAGCTCAAAGCTCACAGTGATAGCCACATGCTCCACTGAAGCCCAGTGCTGTCTGAACTTGCCTTCCTAAAGTCTCTGTTAAGCTTCATCAGATTTTAATCTCTCGGTGGGTTGGTATGCTGGCACCTCTTAGAGCACAGGCAGAGCTCCTGTGGACATCAACAGATCTGGATCTACTCTCTGACTTTCTTCTGGCAGGTGGATTTTGAAAACCAAAAATTTGTAGCTCTCTGCTGGTAATTTGCACCTTGTCCTATCACAACAGGCCCTGCTCAACAGTTTGTTCCTGTCTTTCTTACAGGTCCCCTTCAAGTACTCAAAGACTCCGGTAAGGTCTCCCCAGAGCCTTTCCTTTTCCAGTCTGAACAACCCTAATGCTCTCAGCCTTTCCTCATAGGAGAGGTGCTCCATCCCCCTAATCATTTTTCTGTCCTTCCTCTGGACCCGCTCTAACATGTCTGTGTCTTTCCTGTGCTGGGGTGCCCAGAGCAGGATGCAGCACTGCAGGTGGGGTCTCACCAGAGTAGGGGAGATGTTATGCCTGTGGTATGAACTGGGCCTTTTACAATTTGTGAAACAGTAATAATTTTTTTAATCCCTGATTATTCCATACAAAGAAACACTTTGGGTTTTGTCCCTAAATTCTTTTACAAACTTGGAGATTTCAGAGATGCTCTGCCCCAGTGAGTGGTGAATGATGTGGAAGAGGCAGCATTCTCAGTGCTGCCTGCTGTAAACAGGCCACTTGGAAGAGCAGAGCATAGAGGCAGAAAAGGGAGTTTGGCTCACCTGGAAGGAGGCACTGCGGCACTCAGTCCTGCTTCCTTGAGTGTATCTAAATTGTTAAGCAGGACTAAATTAGTGGTTAATTTACGCTTTCAAATAAGCTTTCTAGGCCATAAGATTCTGACTCCGCTCTTCCCTGTTTTGTTTTGATCCACTGCTTTTTATCATTTCTGGCTTCACTGTACCTTGGATTCAACCAGAAAGACTGCAGTCAAAACAGTTTCTTGGGAAGTAAGCAGAAGTTAGATCCACCTCTTTGTGAATTGTAGTGGTGTTCTTATCATTAAACTGGCACCACCACCCATGAAGTTAATTGAGGTTCTGGCTATGACTAACTTTTCAGGATTCTCTAAGGTCTCAAGCAAGCTTTGGCAGTGGTATGTCTTATCCTGCATTGCTTTTAGAAGGAGATAATTATCTATCTCCATATTGTTCGGGTACTTCTGAGAGTACACATTAGCCAGAAAAAAAATTCAGCCATATTAAAAGAAACATAGTGAGTTCAGGTGCCAGGATATTCAAGCAGTACTGGAAATTAGGTAGATGGAATTGTTGTTTGGGACTCAGAAGGGTTTACAGGTCTGGGACACACTTTGGGTAGACATCAACAGCATATAGCTTGAAAAGTGCTGTCTTCTTGGAGGAAAAAGTGGTCCTAAACAGAACAATGCAAACCAAAACAATCCTGTCTAGTCTGTGTTTGAGAGACATTAGCACCAAGGCTGTGGGTTCAATCCCTAAATGGGGCTTTTCCTGAAGAGTTGGACTCAATGATCCTTGGAGGTCCATCTCAGAATATTCTGTGAATACTCAGTGTTCCATCTGGGGTAATTTCGGGTGAATCTGCAGTCTCAGCAGCCACTGCTGCCTGACTATTATGTGAGGGATTTTATTTCCATGAAGACCTGAAGAATTTGCAAGACAATATGCTTAGAAAATACTAAAATGCAGTTTATCTGTATACTGAAAATCTGATAATTCCACAGAAGTTCCATCAGAAACAAAAAGCTGTAATTATAAATGCAAAGTAAATATGGTTCGAGTAATTTACAGGTGCCTCCTAGACATGAATTCATCTCACTACTAAGGTATTTAAATAAGAAACCTGAGAAAATGCCAGACAGCTGTATTCTTTGGAATAATTTTAATAAGCTAACATGGTAATGAGTTTACTGGTTGCATCCTGTTGCCCATACAGAAGTCTGTGCAACTCAGTCACTTCACTATAATTTTGTTCTTGCAGAATCATCTTAAGAACTGCCTATTGTTTACCTTTTCACTGCTTGTTTGCATCGATCTAGAACCAAATAGCTTTGAGTAAGTGCAGAAATGATGCATGAGGTATTAGCATGTGTGTATGGCTGCAGGTTTCTGTTACAGATATAATAAGCAAGAGGTATATATATGTAGGCTGCACAGCTATACATCTTGGAAACCTCAGGGTTAGGCTGACATAAGTGCCTTCTGATGGCTTGCTAGCTAAGATCTAGCATGAAGCTCTCTGGGGATGAATTTCTTAAGAAAATAAAAGTGGGTTCGGCCACATTTATTTGATATTACATTCATAGGTGTAAAATAGCAGTTTATAGTTTCACTTGTCCATTTCCCTTGCTCTGGACCTGCCTCCCTGATCAAGAAATTCAATAGCTATTAAAAGCTGCAGCTGTACTAACAGTCTTATGCTTTATAGGAGGTATTTTGCAGCTATGACTTTAGAACAGGGGTTCTGTGCCAGTACAGATGTTACGTCCACCTTTTTCATAAGCACTTTATCTGCGCCATGGGCATTGCATTTCTAATGTTTGCTTGAAATTGCTAAACATGCTCCGTAGCTGTAATTTATTTGGGCTGGTGTAGTTTAAAGGCCTGAAAGCTGTATCTGCACCTGTTCTATTCATTCGACCAGGAAAGCACAAATTCCACTGCAGGAGAGCTTGTGGAGTTTGGATCTCTTCTTTATAAATCTCCTGAACCAAAGGCAGCCATTTGATTCTCATGTGTGTTCCCTTTCTCTGAAGTGGAAACAGCTTACATATATAGCACAGCATCTTAGTTTTCTTATACTGAAAGAACATTCCACTTGACCTAATGGAGGACAGCATACAACTACTACATTCCGTCCCTCAGCCAGTCCCTCTCTGAGTATACAAATGTGCATAGTGAAAGGTGAAACATATAGATATTTCTCCAGTGTGTACAACTGAAGCAAACTCTCTTGGTATGATGACACCAGTTTCATTGTGGGACAATGTGACAAATGTGACAGGCAGTTCTGAGTGAAATGTATTTAAAGTGAAGTAAAATGAGTGAAAAGGAAAAGCCACTGCTTGACCTGATTCACCTCCTGGCAACACCAATATCCATGAATTTGTGCTAATGTAAGATGAATAACAGTTGAAGATGACTGAAACATTGACAATATCTGAAATTCTGAATATTGAATGTTGAACCAGTGTAAGAGCCATTCGTTCGACTATTCTGGCCCAAAATTTTGGAAATCACACTAAAGCCAGGATTAGTCCTTGCTTTGAAAGACACAAAAATAAACAAACAAACAAAAACTTAAAAAAACCCCAGATACCACCCCAAACCAAGCAAACAAGGAAGCCACTGTTGAATGAGGTTTTCCAAAATCAAAGCTGTATCCCACTTTGCTCAGTTCTGCCAGAAGTGTATGTCACCCATAGACATGTCACCAAATATGACTCAAATCAACCCTTCCCCCAAAATAAATAAATCCAACCACAGAGACCAAAATGATTCTTTGGCATCCTAAAGATTCTATCCTACTTACTTGTGGTGCATTTTTAATTTACAGTTAAACCAGGGGCTGATGCATTGCTTAGTGTTTTCATTAAAGTAAAATAGAAAAAAAAGCACTTGTGCCATAATCAGTCTCATGAAAAACTTGTAAATATGTAGTGAATTTAGTGCAATAGGATGGAGAAACAGCACATCTATAAGAAAACAAATAAAGAAGCAAGGACTTAAAGAACAGAGCTGTATGTGGAAATAAAGAGAAGATGATAAAAGAACAGAAGATTGTTCAAAGCATATATTTTGGGAATAGTGATTAAATACTGACCCAAATATATTATTAGTAACTGTGTTACTAAAATTAAGTGGTCCTGAATTGTGCATTTGAATTCCTTTTGAAAATTCTGATTACTTTTGACAAACCACACAAGCCTTGTTCAAGAGGCCAAAGACACCTCCTTTTATTCATCTAAAAGCAGAGAAGAATTTGGCCCTTCAGGTTTAGGATACCATCAGAAGCTCTAGGTAGAATTACAGTCCTGCTGTACACAGCTGAGTGCATATAATTCTCAGTAAAATTCATGTCTTATGTGTTGTAAAAGGAACGAAAGGTAGCTGTTAATTCCAAGGCTTATAAGTATGTCAGTGGGTTTTCATAATGTCTTAATAAATTACAAGAAGAAACTCAGTGACTCATGATGTCACCAGAACTACATGCTGCACTGTATTTATTGTAATTATGTACAAAACTCACAGAATTCTTTTTACTCTCTACATGAATATATAGGTCCCACTAAAAGAATCAAAACAATCATCATACGTTTCTTGATTTATTTATTTGCCATCTTTTGGCTGTTTTCTTGTTCTGAGCACTTCTTCAAATGAAGAAAATTTTAAAGTAAATGTGTTTAAAAGAACATTGCTGCAACTGCTATATTTATTCATTGAAAGGCTGAAGTAAAATACAGTTTCCAAATATCTTCAAATTTGGGTGAAGTTCAAATTTTCCTTGGATCCTAGTTCTCTGGCTGGCCACCAGCCCATATCACTAATGGTATAGCTAGCTGAAAAATGGAAAAACAATTTCATGAAAATTTCAAGATTGTTTTGGCTTCAATCTGAAATGTAGTGATAGCATCAATATTGTAGAGTTGGTAATGCTTCATTCTTTAGTTTAAGAAATAAACACAGGACAGGCTAAAGACTTTAGGTAAGTTAAATGTGTAAGACTAATTCGACAGCATTTCAAACCACCAAAGTAAACTTAGTGTATGAATAGGCCCTTGGCTCCTCAGTGCTCCCTGTCCCAGCTGGTTTTTGCTCTCCCAGATGCAAGTGTAGTTTGCATTTAAGTGCTGTGATTAATTGTTCTTTTGTATCCAAAAACACAGTGGGTTGATCTATGGGGCTGGCCCTGCTCTCATGTGAATGTTCAGGTGTTGAGTTCAATGGAACAGAACCTGTTGCTTTGGATGGGGAGAAAAGGAAAGAATTCCACATTGCATCCATTTTTTATGGCTTTGATTTAAATCACTGGAAGTGGCACCTCTGAATTTAACATTTGTTGATTGATGATGTACTTTTCTGAAGACAGGAAATAAACAAAACAAATAAATTACCCCAATGTTTCTCCCATTGTTACTGAACTAATTCTCCAAGATATCTGTACTGTGTGTGAAATCCCTTTGTTCCAACTGCATGTCCACGCATATATTGCTTGCAATCAAACTGGTATCTTTTCAATATGGGTGTCTTAATTTTCTGTCCAGGAAACCCCATTCCGAACTTCCCATTCCAAAAATAATAGCAGTGTTCAGTCACATTTTATGAAAGCATCTTAGAATTTATATAAATAAAACTAGTGTACATTTCAAAGAATATATAAAATGCTGGCGTTTTGCTTTTACTGCAAAGATCAAAGAGCCGATTAAAATTAAAATTTAATGAACTTTAAATTATGCATTTAGTCATAAAAAAATATTAAAACAAAAAAAAATTTAAAGCAGCAGGTGTACCTTATATAGTAAGATAAAGTTTAATATATTTTATTAGCTTAAGGGACACAGAATAACTATCTAATCAGAACTTCAGGCATGCATTTACATAAATATATTAAATTAAGAAAAGCAATTATACACTTAAACATCCTTTTGTCTAAAAAAATCATTAAATCCACAGATTGACAATAAATCCAACTCTATGTATTTATCACTTCCAGATACAACTGTTCAATTTCTCAGATATTACACAAATACATTTGTTAGAATTTATATGCATTATACATATATTATATATTACATAATAGCGTGTATACATACATGGTGTTCAATAATATAATAATAATTTGTAGTTTTTTAGCACTTTTCATTTGAAGAGCTCAAAGCGCTTTACAAGGATTGATTTCACTGATTTTTAGATGGAAAGTGGAGGCACAAAGATGCAATTATTTCAGGTTATATAGAATTTGTGACAGACAGTAACTGAGTTCTCTTGTTGTGAACTTCAGTCCTGCTGTCTCCCTAAAAAGAAACGCACATATAGCATATGTAGTCTATGTAGGTAGACTTGCAAAGACTTGTAAGGTCTCAAACCAAGAAAGCACTTAATTATATTAATAATGTTAAGCACATGATTTCAGTGAGACTCATATGCTTAAAATTGCTTGTGTGCTCCCAGCTAGATTGTTGCCTGTATATGCTTAGTAATATAATACAGTTTATAGAAGATGCTTAAACCTAGTTTGAGTGATATTTTCTAAGCTATTTTCCCACATCTCAAATGTACATACAGTACCTGACAGCTACTATAAAATAAAACTAGTTGAACGGGGGAATGTCACAACAGTAATGTTCTCAAGTGAGAGAAGTTTGTTATTTCCTTTTCTGCTTGGCTCCCATTACAATCTAATTGTTCTCAAAGGGGAATTGAAGTTTTAATTCTGCAGTATATTTTGTGGGGGACAGCTAATAGTACTTCTGGATAATTCACAGGGTAGGGTTACTGCTTCTGGTACTAATGGAGACCACTGCAATCTACATCTGGTGCCTTAGTGCCAGATGATTTCTGCTCTCAGTGTATCTTGATATGAATAAAATTCATTCTGCACACCAGTTTTGACTGCCTAGAACATTTTCTTTTTAGCAGCTCCTCCTAGGAACATTCAGAAAATGGGGTTGTTTGTTACTGCCTTGTGATGCAAAACACCCTTTTGTCCAACTGTAAAGTGTATCCTACATAAAAAAAACCTGTCTTCAAACCAGCCAACTCTCTCTGCCTTCTTTCCAAGAATACTGTGAGCACAGCCATTGTGTATATTCACATGCTTTAGCTGATGCTGCCTTTCGGAAATTTCCTGGGAATTTAAGCAGTTTTTAATTGAAAATATTTTTTACTTTTTTACTTCATTGTAAAATGAAAATAAATAGGAAAATCTCATAGACCATAAAAGGAACTTTACCGGATGACACACTGGACCCTCTAGATAACATGTAACAGATGGAAAGTTGTTTTTTATCAGTAAAAATAAAACATTTGTCAGACATAAAAAATGTCTGACATTTTTGTTTATGGAAGCCTGTCTGTGTGCCGTAGATGATAGGTAGACGCACATTATTTGCATATAACCCAGAATATGAAATGTTTGTGAATGTCTGTAGCATGAAATGATCACTAGATGATCCCTTTTCAGTGCTGAGAGCTCTGGGAAGCAGATGAGTCACTCAGCTTTCACATCAGCTGATTGCTGGACACTTAAAAAGAAGTATCAAGAAGTCTGGCAGATTTTGTGTAAATGCTGGGAGTACCTATAAGGAAACCACAGAGGATTGGGTATGCTCTGTAGGGCTTTCTGCAGGGCTGGATCTGCAGTCTTATTGCAGAAAACACTGGTCTAATGACTGCAGATGCAGACACAGAGAGGTCATGTGGGCACTGATGTCTGAAGTTAAGATCTTCTGCCAGCCAAGTGGATATCTTTTAAGGACTTAATCCTGTAACTAATGAAGTCAATAGGAGATTATCAGTTGACATCAATGGACTTGGAATCAGGCCCTCAAAGATTAAAGTAATCCTGTACTAAGCTTTCAGGTGGCTTCTGCTGTTTCACACCTATATCCCAAAAAGTACGTGCCTTATTTCACTGAATTACTCTGTTGTTGAACACAGCAAATTTTTCAGCACAACAGTCTTAAATTTTTTTCAATGTCTCCAAAACATTTTTTCCTGAAACTTCTTAGGGAAATATATATTTATCCATTTTTTATAGCCAGAACCCAGATTATTTGATACAAATTTTCCACAAATTTGAATTGGAATAGATTTATTCCAACTCAATTTGAATTGCAGCAGGGTTGGCTGCCTTTTGATGAACATGTTACTTTTTTTTTTTAATTGACAAAATATTACTGAGTTTTTAATATTGCAATACGGAAAAAATTAGTTTTGCTTTACCTCTTATCTTCCTTCTGGGTTTTTTCCAAGACAAAGGTCACCTTTTAAGTTGGACAGAGGATCAAAATGGGATCATTCCTAATTAAACTGATACACAGATAAGATAAAGGATAGGATAATAAAATGCATTAATGTCTTTTAAGGAATTTACATGATTAAGGAAAAATTAGCAGAACCGAACTTTGGACTTGTTTTTTCCATGTAGAACTAATCTTATAAATGCCTATTTCATGGATACAATTAGAATTACATGTATGAACACTCATTTTCACCATAGTGTGACTTTACACCTGTGAAATTACTTGTTCATATTTTCAGAATCTCCATTTTGCATAATTTTATGGGAAAAGGTCCTTGTTTCTCAACCCGAATTAGAGAAAATATATACTGAAAGCAACATTTCATCATCCCAGGAATATCATTCTGCTTTTCAGTTAAGGCAGCTGATCACTGGATTGAAATGGGCAACCTTCTGATAAGCACAGCGCCTGCTCAGTGTGGAAATGATTTCAACCTTCTTCCAGCTTCAGTCTTTCTGTGCCTGAGCTGTGTGAGGCTGCTACTGCTGAGCTGTAAATGTCCAGCTAAGAGCCAGTGATGGAAGTTATTATAAAATAACAAAAATCTGTGGAATGACCAGAAGATAAAAGCCTCAGCATACTGAGAAACGTTTTTGATGCACACGTGTGTCAGGCAGTTTCAAAAATAAGAAGAACCTGCAGCAACCAGGGATTGTTGATGTTTGCTGTGGGTATAGAAAGGAAGGAGCTGCAAAGCCAAATGTGGACAAGTGAATGAAAGAAGGAGATAAACAGAGGTATCATGTCAGTGATACAGAATTTATACTCTTATTTATATTTAATTTACACTTTCTTTGTATGAAATCTAATAACGTGTGAGGATTTAAAGGTAAAAAGGCTTTGGATCTGTGTCCCTGACTGTTAACGGAAGAAATTTATTCCCAGAGGGGGAGGCTTTGAGTTAGTATTTCTTATTGGATGCAGCCAAAAAATGAGTTTACTGTTTTTCTGAAATGGAGTGAAACGATTTGGAGCTGATTTTGCATAACATCTTTTTGTCTCCCTACTTGTCTAAGGAGTAAAGATGTTTCTCCTTATATTCCAGTAATATGCCTTCTTTCTGATCGGTGACATATAAAAAGAGAAAGATGAGTTTTCTGTCCTAAAATAACAAAGCAGGCGTTTAAAACTAGCAGACATCAGGGAGAGTCATGTTTCTTGCAACAGGTACGTTTGTTCTCCTTTAGCAGCAGAAAGGCTCAAAGAATGCTTGAAATGTACAATGTGTTGGGAACAGAGAGGCAGTACCTCCGAATAAAGGAAGAAATGAATGGAATAAAAGATTAGGAGAGAGAGACACAGAGACAGAGACAACTTGAACACATACATAAAATCCCTTCTGGAGGCCCTTATCTAATTGCCTCATTTATCTAGTTTCATTTATAAGCTCAGTTTTATTCTGGGACACTCTCGGAGGTTGTGTGAGAATGGCTGCAGAATGACCTAACTGGCAACAGGCTTTCTACAGACCTTTTTTTTTTTTTTTTTTTTTGTATGCCAATTCTCAGGGCAATTACTGCAGTTGCCCTTTTTATATCAGCATCTTGGGTGGCTAGGCCTGGGGTTTGCTCACTCTTTTTAATAGTATAATTTCTTTTGATAAATAAGCAGCTAGGATTTTTGTGTCTTCTTTTTTTTTTTTTTTTTTTTTTTTTTTTAAATTTTTTTTATTTTTTTTTTTTTTTTTTTTTTTTTTTTAATTTTTAAAATTTTTTAAGTTTTTTCTATGAGAATGCTTCTTTTCTGCTGGGACTTCTTATGTACATGTGGGCTTAATGCAGATGCCTGCTTTCACACAATATAAAAGATGATTTAAAAATTAATCAAAACAGTTTCAAAAACTATCTCCCCTTTCCCTCTAATCTACACTTAGATTACTTCATAGTTTTGAAGTTTTTATGCAATGACTCAGCAGAAATTGTTTTTTAAATAAAACAAACTGAAGTATTTTGCTTAAATTTTGAAAGTTATTTTCTTGGTTTTTGCTGCTGATTTGAATGAGGCCTGGATTTAATTCTTAGCTCTCATTGGTGTTTTATTTTCTGATTTCACTAGTGAACTAAACTGTCTTAAGATCAAAATTCTAAGATCATTATTTTCTGTTCTCTGCATGACTGTGGCATACACATTATTGTGACTCTTCAATTTAGGTGCCATCTGTGGTATTTTTTAAGGAACTAAGCAGTGAGAAAAGAACTCTCACATCTCCCCAGCTGGTTGTTGAAAATAATGTGTCACACTGGAGTTAAATTTGGGTTTATTTTTAAATATATTTCATTGAAGAAAGTGTTAAAGATGTTATCTCTGTCAGATATTTAAACGTTGCTAAAATACTTCAGCGACTTTCTTGCTCTGTTGATTATGAAGAGTGTAATAAAACCGTGCTATGTGACAGATTTAGACAGCTGGCTCATTCATGAGAAGTTCACATTTTTGTCACCCACGTTGAATAAGGAAAGATTAGATGCTAAGGTCAATTTACAAAAATGGTTGTCAGGACATTTTTTAATTGTAAAACTTTTTGTGATGGAATTCAGGGAAAAGACTAAAGGCAGAAAGCAGCGGAGACAAAGAGCTGCTATTAACCTACAGATGCTACCACAGGGCTCATTTTAAGATTGGTCACACTGCTTAGCCAATGAAGTGTTCATGTGACTATAAGGGACCACCCTTTTCTGGGGTGAGAGGGCAATTTGGTCTTCATGCTCATTTAATCCCAAGATGTCTTTCAATGGACTGTCAGTTGAATCTACATTGTGCAAAATTATGCATGCACTTTTTAATGCAGACCATTGTTCTCTGAGCACTTAACCAAGATTTCTCAACCAATTTCCATTTGGATATGAGGTCACTCGAAACCCAGGCAAACATATATGGAAGGCAAATGTAATTGTCTGTTCCTTGGAGCCGGAGTGTGTAAGGACACAGAAATGCAACTATCAGTTATGCTGTAATTTCAGATTTAATGCTTACTAAATGAAGACTGACAAATACCTATATGGAGAAATTCATTGCATGTTGCTGCCCTGGAGAGGTGATTTTACTACTGGAGAATAATATGGGCAAAGTCTTTTAGGCCTTTTTGACTAAAGTGTTGTCAATCGTTGACGCATGAGCAGCTGCTTATAAGGACCACAGGATGTGCACACTGTTGCTGCTGTGCTTTCTTTTTCTAGGCAAGATTTTATAAAACTGCAGTAGGCAGTTTGCAGGTAGTGCAAAGGAAACCTGATAGTTTACAAGCAGTGAACAAAGAAACTGCCAATAGAGCTGGAGATAAGAGGGCACCAGTTCTGCAGATACATCTAATTAATTAATACCTTAGAAAGCCTGACTACAGCATATACACCACATTTATTGAAACATTTACAAAGACTCGGTTTTCTGTTAGCTCTCCAAGGAACATTTACATTTAGAACTGCATTTGGCAGGAATTGCTGTATGTTTTGTACAAGTGACACCGTACACAGGCAGCACGTGCTCCTGTGAGCTCTCGCCCCGGGACGCTCCATTCAGAGTGACATCGGCGGAGTCTGCTCATGTATAACCTATTACACTGTCCTGCTACAATGAAAATCACTTATGGACACTTCTAACACATGCTGTAATTTTATTATGATTAGTGGACATTTGCTTTTTTTCTCATCTGGCATAAATGAACACAGGTTGACACAAGGGTACATTTCTAGATTAGATTCACAACACATTAAAGTGTGTGTGTGTGTGTGTGTTTGCTCTCTCTTTCCCCATCTTTGCAATTAAGTTGGTGAAAAATGTAACTTTAGTCTTTCACAGGACATGGTAAAGCTGTCTCATCTAGGTGATGTCTATATTATAAAAATAAAATAAAATAAAATAATATAAATATGTAACATGAACCCAGTGCCCATTGTTAAATAAAATATATGATAAAAAGCAGACCTTCTAGGATGACTGGTTTTGAAATATGCGAATATAATTTAATTATTAAACACTTGAAACAATCTTGATATTAAGCTGTGATAACCAGATTTTTGCATCTATGCTAGATAAAGAAATAACATTCTGTAATAGAGTTACATTGATGAAAGTGAAGGTTACAGTCTTACAATGAATTGCCTGGATAGGAGTGCATTAAGCAGTTCTGAAATATTGTCTCATGATGTAGGTCAATTTACCTTAGAAACTGTTACAACTGGATTTTATTAAGTCCAGCAGTTTACACAGCGATGTTTGAAAACTGCTTTCTCACTGCTATAATCAGATAGGTACAGGAATGAGATTTCAAGGATGTCAAAGAAGCCATTAAGACATCAGGAAAGTCCTTTGATGAAAATGTGTTTTACAGTGGAATTGCTTTGTAAACTATTTCTCATGAAGAAATAAATATAAAAAAAGATTCCACTCTCTGTAAAACCGTATTTATGATAGCGGCTGCCTGTGTATGTGTTGCACATATTGGATATCGGGACGTCTGTGGAGACGTGCAGGAGGATTTACACACATACAAAGGATTTTTCTGCACATTTGTGGATATTACACTTAAATTAATGAAGTAAATCAAATCACCGGTGTTTGTTGCAGGGTAACAGTCTTTCAAAAATGACAGGGTTCAAAACAAATGCCCGTTGAAGGTGGAGTTTCCAAATAGTCCCAGAAACTATACAATGTAGCTGGTTAGATCCAGCAAATAGGATGTCATGTCTAGGATCTGATCAAGAATACCTGCCCTTGTCACTCTTCGGATGTTTCTATCCACTTGTTCACACTGGGGGCCGAGATAGCCTTTTTTACATAAGCATTTATTGGGCCTTACACAGACACCTCCATGTCGACAGGCTGGGTCACATTTTGCTGTGGGTGAAAAAACAGCGATTTTCTAATTTGTTTAGAACATCACAAACCAAAAAAGATACAATACACATTCATTAAGAGCTTTTCTAACCTTGTCGTGATAAAGCACATAAATTAAAAACAAAATAGGAAGGATGAAATATTAGAAGTTTTGGAAGCAAATTTTTTTTAAGTTTTAGAATATTAGCAGTAGGAAGGAATTTTGTATGTCTGAGAGGATGTTCCCTGGAAAAGACTGATAAACTCATTTATTTTTAATTAAACTGATATTTTTAAAATGTCCAATTCCCATATTCAGGTTTCATTTAGGAATCTCAGGCAAACTCCTTTGTATATTCAGAGTTCTGCACAACACAATTTCCTTAGCAAAGCAGACTACACCTGACCAGATATGAACACCTTTGGCTTTTGAACCACTTAATGCTGGGACCAAAATTGAATTCCTTTCAGAGAAAAAAGAGCCAGAGTATTTTTTCAACCATTTTTATCAGTTATGTAAGTTCCAAAGCTTTCCCCTGTTTTTAGCAGATGCCTGAGGATTTATCTATAGAGTTCTAGGTTAATCAGCTTGCTTCAGTTTTTCAAATTTTCTTTTGTTGTTTGGCTACCATTTTAAACTGTAGCCAGTGTTAGCAAAACTAATAATAAATAACTTTAGTTGTGGAAGTATATTCTTCTGCGGTAGTCACAGCACTGTGATATATATAATGTATATATTTTCTTTTTTTGCAGGTGTTATGCTTTTTAATGTTATCTATTGCAATAAGCTTTAATATGGATTTACGCATATTTGTAATATACTATAGAAATGCAGGTTTCTTGATCTTATCTGTGAGTTTCTTAATTACACAAGAAGGAAACTCATACCTTTTAAGGTAATATTTCTTATTTAAACTGTAATAGTAGCTTGAGGTTCAACTTAGAACACCTCTATTGTTGCATGTAATACAGGGAAGAAAGGCCCTTAGTCTACGTATTTTCTGTGGCTTTCTTGTTCATTCTATCACATTATCTATCATAAAGCTGTAATTTTTTAAACAAAACAGATTATTCAAGGCCTATGTATGTTCATGTTGGAGTAATTTTTTTACTTTTAAGTTCCACTTGGACAAAGGCTGTAGAATGGGCTTCATTCTCTAAGTGCAGGAATGCTCTGACTGACAAGGGAGGACAATTGAAGCTGGGCTATTTGGCCAGATTACCTCATCCATTTCTCTAACCTGCCTTCTTTGCTGTATTGTAGATGGTCAGCTCATGAATCTTTGCCAGTAAGGTACATTATTAATGATTAATTAATTTCATTTCATTCCAAAGTCACTCCTGTTCATCACTAAAAACCTGGAGGTTGCTGAAATTTACCCTCTAGCCTATAAGGACTTCCTAGCTGACCCTGCTTCACCAGGGCCCTCCTGAGTGCCCTTCCAACCTGAATTATCCCTGGTCCATTGTGAGATCTTGATTTTCTTAGTCCCTGCTGTTCCTTTGAGTTCTACTGCCATAATATCAACATCTCTTTGTGTTGGCATCTGGTCAAGCTCGCTGACCAAATACGCTCACTCAGAGGACTCTGCTGATACTGAGGAACAACATCTTTGTCATAACATCACCTGGTACCCAGGCTGGCTCTGGAAGATCTGCATTGGCCAAAATTACAGAACTCAGACAGAACCACAGCCTCTGAGACAGTGATGGCACAGCTGTGGCACTCCAGGCTCATTCACCTCACCCCTTCGCTGGCACACGCATCATCTTAGTTTGATCACAGTCACTTTTCCAAGTGACTTTTAAAAACTAAAGCAACAAGATAGAACTTGATGAAATCACTGTAATAAGGGATCACAAAAATGTTGATTGTTAGCTGCTTTGTGTTAAGTTGTACACTGAATTCTCTTTAACAAACTGGAGCCATTTCATTTGGTAGGATCAAAAGCAAGAATGTACCGAAACTAAAAAATCTGCATTAACTTAGTGAAGTGCAAAATATGCAACATTGACCTTCAGTTCCGATTTGCTGTCTTTCCTGACAAGTCACCTCTATATTTCCTTTCATTTTAAAACCTTGGTGAAAAAAATGAGTACTGTTGTCTGCCATATTTATGTTATTAATTGCTTTCTGCACTGGCTCACAATGCATTAGATGTTGTAGCAGTTGCACTCATCTAAAGACTTACTGTTCTCCTACAACTCACTCAATCAGTATTTTTTAATGTCTTATAACTGAAGGCCAATATATTGGTCAACATTTACTGAAAGTTTCTCTGAGCAAATAACTAAAAGCCATTTATGACATGTCATTGCTTTTTTCACTTGTTGCTATGAATCTATATACAAACCAGTTCTGCAGAGCTCTCCTTCCCAGCCTTGATTACAGCAGCATTTTCCTGTGGGAGTGCAGTGCCCGTTCCGACAATGCCTTGAGCATTCAGATGTCAGTATCTGTACAGGCTGAGCTGTTCTTCTGCATTCTTCAGGGACTAAAGGCCTGAATAAACCACACAAACCAAGCAAACAGTTAAAAGTTGGGATCAAGGAGAAAAATTTTGATTTTTTTATTAAAGGCCTGATTCTTTGCTATAGTATAATCAGTGGGAAAAATAATGAGATTTATTTTTTCCTCAGAAAAAATAGTAAGCATAGAGATGATATGTTATAGTACAGAAAAATACAATGCAATTTGCTATTAGTTCATATAACTGCCTTCAGAGATCTTCTACAGATTAAACAATAGTCCTTGAGAATTCTTGAAGCATGAACCTGCCAAAACTAGCCTGCTGAAAGTTTACCTTCACAAAACTGCCAGGTTATTGCAGCATCTGATAGTGTCTTTTTGCGTTTCTAGCTGATCTAGATTTCCCTGTTGTATGCTGGGAAGAGTAATCTGAACAAGTTTCATGTCACACACTATGACATGTAATAATTTTGCAGAAGTCTTACCTCTGCCTACAAATTCAGTTTTACACTACCAGCTTTTTATTTCCATATTTTCATTGAATGATTTTTGGATTGTGCATTCTGGATGCTTACTTAGAATGAAAAAGTCTTTCCTGATCTTCAGATGTCTAAGATTGACCAAGCACAGGTTGCCTGGAGAGTTGTGGAGTCTCCATCACTGGAGATACTCAGAAGTTTTCTGGCCATGGTCCTGGGAAAACAGCTGTAGGGAGCCCCTGCTTGAGCAGTGGGGTTGGACCAGGTGCCCTCCAGAGGGGCCTTCCAAACTCAGCCATTCATCATCAGGTGATTCTGTGGAATGTATGCACAAGGGAAGTTCTAGTTCACCTGACTTAAAATATTTCTGGTACTGGATTTTTTGGTTAGGATGATAGGATCATCGGAAGAGTACAGGTGCCCAGTAGAGGTACCACATTTTGTCTCTGCTGTGGGTTTGAATGCACAGGTATAAGTTTAGAAAAGAATGTCAGTGATCCAATTAAGTAATTGAATAGGAGCATCATGGAAAATTAAGTTAATTAGTGACAAATACAAAATTACTCATTCTCGAGGAAATCATCTGAACTACTGCCATACATACTAAGTTTGAAATGTGCAGGATGAAAATTCTAAGGGTTTTGTGGAGAGCTTAGAGAAACCTTGGCTAAGTGTCCAGCTAGAATCCAAACAAATCAGAACAAAATTGTATGACATAGAATAGAACAGAAAGTAACATTGTTCATTATACTGACATCAGTGCTACACCCCCAATTATATGCAAATAGCTGGAATAGCAACTTGTGCACTAATTACCCTTCAAATATTAAATTCCTAGATTGATACTCCTGTGTGGAGAAAAGGACAGTTTTGGAGCCTGAGAAAGAATGGGTATGATGGAGATGCGGTAAACTGTGACAGAAAGAAAAGAGGAGGAAAATTGGGCATTGGTGTTTATTTCCCATTTCAACATCAGAAGAAACATCAAGGCAAAAAAATTAAGCTAAAGAGAGTAGAATTAACTAGCTGAACTCATGGCTTCTAAGATATCAAAATATATTCAAAGCCCATGTTTTACTAGGATCTTAAAAAGATGGGGCCATTTAAAGTAATATTAGATAGGGTAAAAATAATTTTAAAAAAAATAAGCATTCATACCTAACGTCACTGAAGTCCCTCACTAGCTGACTGGGCTTACATTTTCCCCTCTCATTTTGGCACACATCTTGTTAATGGTCAGGTTACAGGGTTTCTTGCATTTTTCTTCGAAACAGAGTAATACAGTACAGGCCCACTGGTTTGTTTCAGCGTAGCACTTTCTCTGCTCAGTCTTAATTACTACCATGATTATTTAAACATCCACACACAAGAAATGGTTCCCCAAAGATGTTAAGGGCAGAAAGAATGTGTAGATGCTTCTTTAATGTAGCACGAAGTCCTGACTTCCAAAGCATTTCTGAGAATCAGACTGAAGGTCCTGTATTATTTAAGAGCTTTGAAACATGTTTTGACACCTTTGGTGTAGCATATTTGAAACCCTTTCAGTTTTACTGTTTACATATTTCCACAGCTGTCTTTTAAATATAATGCATTATTTTTTTTGACCTGTAAGGAATTCCAGTTCTGTAGTAATGAGTGTATTACATATGATCTGGTTAAGAAAGTTCCTACACTTAAAAAATTACATGCAATATTCACATGCAATGCTATTTTGGAAATGCTTCTAGAAAATAATATGATTTTCAGTGGAGACTTGGTCAGATTTAAAGTAAAAAGACTTGTCTTCTAATTCCTACATCTGGGAAAAAAAATCTGCATTTGAAATTATTTCTGTATAGCCAGCTGCAAATGAGGCAACATTCTTTATCTGTCACTGTTAAAGCCCATTTATTTCAAGTTAATTTAAATGGGAGGTTTCTCATTTTCTTGCTCAAACACAAGTACAGTATTGTGTTTAGCAGGAAGCATAACCTCAGGCTCCTGGAGCATCTCTTGGAAAAGTGCTCTAGTGGCATATCTTTAGCAAAGAATAACCTCATAAGTACAAAGGTATTTTATTTGGGAAGATAATGATTTTGTTTTATTAATAGATGTGAAGTATTTATCTGTGAGAGCGCTACAATATATGGTTCTTTTTGTATGCAATTAGGAAGGCAGAAGTCACACTTTTTTGTATCCAGCCAACCATGGCTGGTCACTTTTATGATTTAAAGTTTTCTACTGCTCTTGGTACTTGTGAATATAACCTTGCCTTTTATTCTACCATCAATCAATAACTTGCACTCATCAGCCTTGGGTAATATTTATTAATGGTGGGGTGGAGTAGAAACAAAGATGGAAAAAATTCTGGTTGGCAGGGTGCCTTAGGAGAAGAGGAATACAAATGCAGCTGCAGTGGAATCCTTGTGTGTGAGAACTGCCGGTTTTCCTTAGCTGTGCTCTGGGAAAAGCCACACTTCTTTCTCAGGATTTGAATGCTGCTCTGGGACCAACACGTATGAGAGAAAGTCTCTGCCCCACAGTGCTCACACTTTGCATTCTTAGGGCTTGAAAGGGGTGGAAATTCTCAGGCTCAGTGCAAGTTGAAGTGAATCTTGCAAAGATAACGTAAGTCCTGAAACTGACTGTTGGGACTTGATCTCTCCTGCACTTAGACAGGTCTATGATTTTGTTTATATAACCAGTGCTTTGCTGTGTCTCCTGACGTGGAAAATGGAGGAGAATAGATGGAGCCACACTCTGGGCTGGAGAGAATTTTTTCCTTGTATCCCTCAATCTATAAAACTCTAAAGGGTACAGCTTGGTTACTCTTACAGTAAGCACTATTTGGTTCGCAGAAAGTCAGCCAAAAATGTAGCTGATAATGACTATTTATATGGTCTGTACAATTCTAGTTATCTTAAAGAGCTGTTCATATATACAGTACAGTACAGTATATCTTGCTTGTTAAAACAGGCTTTCATGAAACTGTATAACAAGTCTGAATGTATGGAACATGGAGGAAAAGTTGTACTGGGGGCTGGGGCCCTCGCTGGATCCCTTCGCTGATGTGTGCAGTGAGCTGGGAATTCTTGACTGTACAATGTGTAAAATAATTTTTGCTGCCTTACCATAGCTAGTAGAAGAAATCAGCCTCTACTATTAGTTTAGAGGCATATAAAAGTCCAGCGTGCTTTAATAGATTAAAACTTACCCTGGCATTGCTCGGGACTTCATGCATTCTTTAGTGCATCTCTTCACAGCTCCACTATACACACAGAGTGATTTAGTTGCTATATGTGCTGTCATATATGTATGCTCAGATGTGCATAAATCAATGCAAATGGAGGGCTAAACTAGGCAGTAAAACAATGGTACTGAACAGAAAACAATTCCTCCACCAGGCTTTTGACACAATATAAAAAATCTCTACTTCCCCACTAAAGTGAAAAAAAAAAGCCAAACAAAATTCCTGGATGCTCAGATTCAAACAAGAGACACTGCTGTAGAAATCCTGATTAAAAATATATAGAATGTTATGCTTCAATTACCTGCACATAAGATACTAGGTATTAGAATGATGCTTAAGTATATCACCAACATTTGTGCATTAGTTGTTGAGGTTTTTTTCCTTTATAAGGGAAAATGTCAAGAAAAAAAAATTGTTTCACTCCTTGTCATAACCTAAATTTACTACTTGTCATAGAATAAATACAGCATCTCTTCAGGTACAGCTTCTAAAATTAAAAAGTATACCTTTAGTCCTGGGAGAGATGCCAAAAGCTCGTTACTTGTCTCCAGATTTACTACATGGGAATAATGTGGAAAAAACTCACGGCTTTTAAGATTTAAACTCAGCAGCATATCAAATTTATTCTTATATGGTATACTTGTTCATGACCTCTAGTCTTAAGAAATTCTGTCATGTTTGAAAACCAGTCCCTAGTGAAGCCTGTATCTATGTTAATAGCTAAGAGGTCAATGCAACTGCTAAACAGTTTGTATTACTGTCAGGGTGGTCATGAAAACAACACCTGCTGCATGAGCACTTGGCAGCTGGGTCAACAGGCACTGTGGGAATTTATCAATTTAGGGGGCCACTTGCATAACACTTTGACTGATGAATTGGGAAAGACTGGCTTACTGGGCTAAAGCTGCTCTATTATGTGTGACTTTCTTTAGGATGGCAGAGGCTTCCTGCAGGCTCCAGAAAATAAGCAAAAGATAAACTGACCTGTTTTTTCCTTATAAAGCGATAAAAAGTGAGAAGTCCTTAATAGCCAGTGCTAGGAAGACTTTAAAAAACGGGGGAAAAAAAAATCCGAAACCAAAACAAAAACTTTTACAGTCAGTAAGCTGTGATGTGATTGAAAAAAATCCTTAGGTTTTTCCATCGTGGTTACAAAGGAGTTTTTGTGAAGTACTTCTGTAAAGTGAAACTCTCTAGACTGGTATTCGCAAAAAGCTCTAATTTCTCTTTAGTGTCTCTTGTGGGAATAGTAACTGCATGTGGGTAGGTAAATGAGATAAGAATTTTGCATGCTCTGGCTAAACTAAACATAATTAGACATTAATTCTGGCTTTCCATTCCCTCAAATGACTTAAGGGATAGTAACTTTCTGAACAGAAAGAAATCATACGGCCCACCTGGGTTGGTGAGGGCATTCACCAGCAAAATTGGCTGCTTTTACAGAGAGTTTCCAGTAGGAGCTTCAGAGTTTATCTATGACCCATCAGAACTGAGTATCTTGATGCAGATTACTCTAAAACTGTGTGTTCCCATTTCCATAATTAAATTCTCAAACAGGGCTACACGTTCATAAATGCTTTTCTTCTCTCATACCACCAAACACTCCTGACTCATATTGAAAAATAAAATCACCAATGGTTTTCTAAAGAGTCTGAGCAATGTCAAAATGAGGCATGACCTAGATATTGTCCCTTCGTGTTTGAAATCAGTCTGTTTGGAAATGCTCTCTGACAGGGGAAATCCCGGAAGGTGATGATGGAAAGGATGATAAGTGGAATTATATACGCTGGAGGGGCATGAAAGAGGAGTGAGATGGTTTGAATCAAGTTCAAGTTTCAATCCAACAGGAAGCAACTATTCCAGCTGTTGATACGAAACACATTGAAATCCAGATCTATAAGGTGTTATAAGGAGAGGAAGAGGAAATCTTCAATGTGCAGGAACACTTACTCAGGCTCTGCCCTCTCTCAATAAAAATCACCTGCTGGTTTCAGTGAGCCATCCTGGTCAAAATGATTACTCATCCCCTTTGGAATCACTGTATCAAGGGTGGCAGACTCTTAAAGGTTCACACTTAAAACTTCACAGGGGATACAGAACATCTTTTAAATGGAAAACTTTTGTATTGTCTGTCATTTTGAGAACACTTCTCTGAATATCTTTCCTTTAATCTGGAATTTCCTTAGAAATTAAAGTGATCATGTTATAAGTTCTCTAAAAAAATACTTACAAAGCCATTTTATGGCTGTTCTCCCACCACCCAAAGTTTATTTTCTTACTTCTTGGTCTAGTAATAATGTTTAAATTACAGACTGCATGGACCTAGCAACAGATCTTACTTATTTAAATATTCATTTTCACAGTTGATTTTCTCCTCTCATCATGATAGAAAAATGATTATTTTTTCTTTTCTAATGGGTTTGTCTCCTATTTTCTCTGCTATCAGCTAACTGGAATGTTTGTACCTCTATACATTTTCTAAATCACTGTTTACTTAGTTGTTTTTTCTTTTGAATTCATCAGTGCTTTTATGATTGATACTGTATTTGTAGAAACAGAAAACACAACAGAAAAGTTATGAAACAGAAAGTAGAAAACTAAAGAAATGAAAAGGTTTTGGTTTTTGATCACAAAAACAATTTCTAAAATGCTAGTATTTGCAGTAACCTTCAGGATATCTGGCTAACCCTACCTTTAGTTGAAAAAAACATAAGTCTTTCTCCCTATTTTTTCTCATTAGTTCCAATCCCTGGGAAGTGGTGGTAACGGGTTTTTTGATAATCTTCAAACAACGGCTATATTTTTCAGAGACACAGTTTTAACTTAAGAACTTCTTCTCTTAACTGCCAGTTTAACTAATTGCCCAGTATTGGTTTTATGTGCTTGTAATTTTTAATGTTTCCCACATCTTCTCCATCCTCAAAGCTAAATATGTTATTGGCTATACTCTTCTCTCTATGGGATTTTTGGTAATATGTAGTATATCTGTATTTTGCAGCACTTCACATACTTAGGGCTTTTTAAAATCACTTCTCTATCTATGAGCACTCAAGCCCTAATGTATGATTATAACAACCTTTTTGCAACAAGAAGGAGTATTTCACTCTGTGCGTTTGATGGGAGTCTATTTAGTTATTGACATGAAGTATTTGAAAGAACTGAACAAAAGTTTTGCTGTGGTACCTGGAATTCTGTATTTCAAACTGCTTTGATGATTGTGGGATTCAGAACCTCTTTGTCGATCATGTTCATCAATTTGTCATATATCACCTCAGTCTAACACCTCATTTCTATGACATCTGAAGGATTGTTCTAGGGTGGGACTTTCCCATTGCTGCATATTGAAGGCTAATGCAAAGGGTTCTCTGGATTACCCTCGTCATCTGATCTTCTAATGTTTTAACCTGCCCACTTAATTTGATTTTTTTCCTACTGCTAGCAATATGCAGGTAGTAGATTTCTATCTAATCCTACATTTGAGACAAGAAAATCAGGGTCATGGTTACATTTGAGAACAACTTTGATTACACAGCAGTTTTCTACAAGACAAGAGGACACTGGCCTCAGGCTGTGCCGAGGGAGGCTCAGGTTGGACATCAGGAATAATTTTTAGACTGAAGGGGTTGTTAAGCATTGGAATGGGCTGCCCAGGGAGGTGGTGAAGTCACCATCCCTGGAGGTGTTCAAGAAACACGTGGACATGGCACTTAGTTCTGTGGTTTAGTTGGCATGGTGGTGATCTGTCAATGCTTGGGCTTGATGATCTCAGAGGCCTTTTCCAACCTTAATGTTTCTATGATTCTAAAAAGATCAAAAGAAATCAAATCCTGCACCTTCATGTAATGTTTATTTTTCAAAATAAAAGAATAATTTTGTAAGCTTGCAGCAGGTTACAAACTACCAATAGCAGAAGAAGGTTGGGTTTGTGTGGAATTATTAATTTCCAGCAAAGGGCTACTGCAAGGAATGATAATTTTGTTCTTTTACCCTGCCCCAGGTATGGAAATTAACAAATCTGCCAGAGGCCACCTCTCACAGGGTTTTGATCATAAGTAATGAATTTCTAAGACATGACAAATCAATAGTTTGATGATTTTATTTTTATCTGCCAGTCCACCAGTAGCATCTTTACTTTGTGTTCTAGAAAGATTAGTGTGGTAGGGTTTATGAGTATATTAGATGTTATATTAGTATGGTGTACACCACGAGGAGAAGCAACAAAATATTAACATGAAAAAGATATTATCTTGTGAATAACAATATTTTGTTACTAAAACTTTACATGAACATTTGCCAAAGACATGGAATTTTGGGTTGTTTACACGGGTGATATGAACTTAGCATGGAATGGCAAATAGAGCTGCAATCCTCTTTTGTTGAAGTAACTCATTATCTTTCCCTTAAAATCCGCAATGGTGTGAAACTGAAAAACAACAAAACTCAAGACTTTGCCTGAATGAAAATTATCCCATGTTTCTAAGAAGTGTTACCAAAAATTATATGCCTTTGCCACAGTCTGTTTAATCTCAACTGTGTGCCAATTTACAAAAGTATTTTATAGTTTTCTGGTTACTTTCACCAGTAACCAAACGCAGTCTTGACCCTTTTCCATACATGAAAACAGCCAACCGTGAGTGCAGCAATGGGAGGTCTGGCCTTTCAGGTATGTCAGCTGAAGACCACCCTACTGGAAGAGGTAACAAGAACAAAAAGCTGAGGTCAAACAAGGCAGCCCCATGTAATTAGATACTAATAGTGGATTTAGGGTGTAAAATTCACTTAAAACCATACACCAACAGACTAAACAATCCCAGGAAGAATGGCAAGTTTTGTTCTAAAAAAATGTTTTCAATACCAGAAAGCATAAATAAAACATACATAATAACCTTGACTGACAGACTGCACTAACCTGCAGTAACATCTGCATCCAAAATATCTGCAATAGTTTTGGGATAGTACAATTATAAAACACTGAAACTCTACTGTAACTTATAGTACAGCATGCATCCAGTTTCATGATTTTCTTGTTGTATTCACTTGTTATCCCAGTAACAATGTTTAGAATTTAAGTCTGACAAGAAAATAAATTCCTCTCTTTACAGCAAAGCCAAAAATGGAAGTCTAACTGTATCTGATACTCATGGAAGAACATACTGAAGTAGATGCTGAACAAATAAGCAGCTGCTTTTGCAGGGTATAATGGGGTCAAAGTAACTGTACAACAAACTTCATTTCTGTTGGCTGTTTAATTTTGTGTTGATTTCTGATACTTTTGCAGGATGGATGTGCTACTTCTACGTGTCACAACTTGGTCTGATAGAGCAGCAAGATCCATCAGGAAGAAAATGGTATTCCCCCAGCTAAAGTGAGTATCTGCTAGTCATCAGCTCTTATTGCTGCTGGGGCCCCTGGGTCATGTTGGGAACTGGCTTTTTGCAGTCTTTCCAGATTCCTTAATGTTTTCTTAGGTCCTGCTGCTCTGCAAAGATCATGTCTTGAGGAGCTTTGGTTTGATAATTTTCATTTATCCTCATTTTACAACTGGTAAATTAGTCTAAATAATTAGACCAATCCTATTAATTCCATGTCTTATAAATCACTTGAGTGGGATTTATAAGCCCTTTGGAAGCAGTTCTTTAAGAACTGTTAAAGAATTTTGTGTATTTCTGGCACAGAGTCCAAGGTCAGAGGATTTCCCTCCTTGGTACTCCAAACCTGCCCAGGGAGAGACATGTAAATGCAGAGGTATGGCAGGGTGTTGAACACTAGTAAGCAGTGACAACTCACACCTGCTGAGGACTGAGGGAGTCCTCTCTATTATTCTCCATTGGTGGTATCACCTGTACAACAAAAGAGATGTTTGGGAAAGACTGAACTAGTCCCTTAGGGCTTACTTATGGCAAAACTGACACTAGCTAGGACTGCCAAATTATTTGCTGTAGTTGCTTTTCAGCATACAGAACAGGTATTGTCACACTGTGCTGATCTTTGGAGCCAGATCCTGTTGTGGACTGTCCCACCACAGTGGCACGTGGAAGCAGCAGCACTGGGTAGAATTCCAGCATCTGCCTTCCACTGATGCCACATAACTTCTGAGCTACTTATGAGTCATTTGGCTTCAGAACTACCAGGAGCTTCTTTTACCTGGACTGGTCCATGTGGTTCCACGTTAAGTGTGTCTACACCTCTATGAAAACATGCAAAGAATATGCATCTAGGTGGGAAAGTGGGCAATTTTTAGCATAATGTCAAAGCATAAAACTTTTCAGAAGTTAGTGTTGGTTAGCCCTCTGTTCTGACATTCACTTCCCCTGAGACAGTGAATCTATTCTGCTTGCTGCCGCTGAAACATTTGCTTTTAGGAAGACCCCTGCATTGAGCATTGTCCTTTTTATTGATTGTCAGTATTGCATAATTCAGCCACACAAAGAGAACTGCAGTTACCTTTTGGTTTTTAACCTATTGAAGGAATGGCTGATGCTGAGGAGAAATGCCATACTCACCTTTTAGGGTCAACAATCTTGTAGAGTTTTCCACTGTGAGGCTGTGTCATACTTTTACTGCTTGATAATATGTAAATCTCACCTGTAAGGGAAAATAGTGCAATAAATTAGTTCTCCTTTCCTAAGCTGTCAAATACATGACTTTTGTGATCTGTTTGTATTTGCCAAATGAGATTTAAAATCTTCAGAAAAAACACTCATCGCTGAAATATACGAGAGAATTATTGCTATTTGACAACTTATATAAGCTTTTTCCCCAAATTGATGATAAACTGTGAAAAATATTCTATCATGGAGTTTTTTCTTTCATATAGTATAGAATTGGTTAAAAACTTAAATTTGTGAGGAAGGGAGAAGAGAGGGATCAGTCTGCTCATGCAATATCTTTGTCCCTTAATTCTGTAACATTGGGAATAAAAGCAAGTGTATTATACATTCTGTCATAGTGAGTGACAAGGTTCACAGCATGTGAGACACAGTAAGGACCTCTGCCCCTTCCAACAATACATTCTCTTCTCAGTTCTTCCTACAAGGCTGTTGAGGTATAGCTGAGAGCAGTGTAGACAGCTTTGGCAAGGGACAGATAGCCTTCTTTTTAACCATTTGCTATAATTATGAATACTTCAGCAAGAATTACTGATAAGCCTTATGATTTAAGAACAATTCTTTTAGTATTTACCTAATTCATCTTCTCCAAATCCCAAGACAGGGCCTGAAAAGAAACCTCTACATGAGCCACTGTTGCCAAGACAGAGGGGTTTCTCTTGCCACTGTTTGGTTGCAGGACTCTGTTGCAGCGTTAAAAAATTTCTATATTCAAAAACAGATAAGACAAATTGTTATATTACATTTAGAACAGAGAGCTTTCATTGTCCAGATAAATTAGTAAACACTTGCTGCAAGTAGCTTCATAGATACATCTGTGCAGTTCATTGTCTTATGATTTCCTTCCCATTATCTTTCAGATTTTTTAAAGCCATCCAGTCATTCAAACACTGCAAAATTAGGTTCAAGCTATACTATACAACCATTTGTGAATATTCAGCTATTTGGCATGGAAAAACTGTGCCCATTCGTTAAAGAAACATTCATGTTGCTCAATCAGTGACGTTTCCATAAAACCCCGAAACTTTTCAACATCCTACCACTTTTTTTGGGAAACAGTTCCATGATTAACATTTATTCCCATCATAATGTAGAAGATGCATGTAAGCATATGTAGAACTAAAATCTTAGGAGCACCATGATGGGAGTCTCTTTGTACTTTTTTGCAAGGATTAGGTATGTTCTGTATGTCACCGTTCATTAGAATGATGTGCTATTTTATTACCAAATTTAGAATCTGATCTGCATTACCACGCTGCTAAACTGTCAAAGTGACATATACACTATACAATATTGTTGGTGTTGAAATATACAAGACTGTTGGTGTTGGTTCATACAGGCAGCTGAGTGACTAGATACACTTCATGTGCATTTTTGTTTGAACAAGAATGAGTTGCATAAAACCTACCCATTGCGGTCTCCAAACACGTAACTTCCATAGAGTCTCTCTGACTGGCAGCCTCGGTAGACAAACCCACCAACCAGGGATCCACTGCTAAATGGTTTGAATTCTAGAAGTGAAGGCTCGCTCTCTAAAAAGGAACTACCGTAGCATTAGATCATATGCATTTTCATATTGAGGTACATTTGTGAAAATGTTACTGCTTCAAGAAAAGAGATTAATTCTTTTTAAAGATTCCTCACAATTCAAGATGTGTTGCCAGAAATGAGACAAAAAAATCAGAAAATTACAACAAAGTCTGTTTGTGAAACAGTCCATTAGAGATTTCGATAGGAGAGGCTGTAATTGCTTTCTTCCATGTGCACAAGCTGGGAGAATAAAATTACATAAAGATTTGGTTGGACATCCATTGAAAGCAATGTGATTACTGCTATTAATTTCTACATGTCAATAGAGTCTGCAGAATGGATCTCCTGAACATCAGGAATAAAATAATGCCCATTCACTGTAAAGTCCAGTATCTAAGAGCAGAAATTCCAGTGTTTTTCAGTAGAACTTGTTTTGGAAACCTTTCAATAGCTTAAGAAACTTTTAAAATCACAGTTTTAAGTATGGTGTGTTTGTTACATCCCACAAAACACTACTATTACTGGCTGTAGCTTCTCACGGTAATTTATTTTATGCTGCTGTAGTAGTCGCAATTCCTATATTTTTTTCTCCTTTTATATTTCACAAAACCACAGAGTTTAGTACTATCAAATAATTCTTCAAGGAGGTTTCAGTGTACATGTTCCTATTCATGCAATCAAATGCTGCTTAGGGTAAAAGCAGGCTGCATTTGTCATGCTAGCTACATAATTTTAAATAAAAGCCACAGCCAATAGACCATTTTTAAGGGAAGTTTTTTTTTAAGTCAAAGGGTTATCTGCAAGTTTTTGATAAATGCATTTCCCAGATTATTCTACATGAGTAATAACTGAAATTTTATGGGGGGGAAAAGGATGATGAACTCTTTTTATTGAAGCCATTGACCCACAGCCTAGTATTAATATTGGCATGCTGCTCTGGATAGACACAATATTGCTTAGTTTACTCTGCAATAAGGATGCAGTCAAAATTCCATTGGAGCAGTGGTTAACCAAATATTATTCTTTGGTTTGGCTTTTCTAAAATGGACGCAGAAAATAGATGCAATAACTGAAGTAGTACAATTGCATTATGCTATTGTGTACTGTTGTGCCTGCCAGCACAGCTGCTTTGCTATTAAGGAAAGTACAGGTGGAAGAACCTAGGGATGTGAATTAGAAAGGAAAATGCTACGTTCCAGGAGACAGACCAGTTCTCATTGCCTTTACACACCCCTGGCATTTGTCACATGTTGGCATCAGGAATTTACAAGCTGCTAAATGGGCAGTCAAGGCAGGTGATAACTCAGAGGAAGTGTCACCTGGCTTGCCTCAACTTGCAATTGATGTTGGGGAGTATCAGAGTTAAACATCAAACTGAAATTGTGGCTGACAATCATACTGACTCAGAGAGAACATGAAGGACTTTAATATTTTAAAGTTCCTAATTGAGTGTATTTATCTTTTTGTAATCTAATCTAAACTAGTCATTTATTACAAAGTAGTAGCATAGGGCCTTTTTCTAAGCTTTTTATTTTTAGTAACATTTAAACAGAACTCAGTCATTTCCCTGTTTGGTTGTGGTCTGTTGTCTATCTCACTTTTTCCATTATAAGAGGCACATTACATGAGGTTTCCATTCTCTGTCTTAAAAGGTTATTTGTGAAAGACTAAGAATACATTTTCATCATTTCCTGATATTCCAAAATATTCTCTTTATGAGCCAAAATATGCAGCAACAGTGAGGTCTTTGACAGACTAGCAACTGTCATATTTGTTAAATCTTACTTACATTATATTCTCCACCAAGAGCAAAGTTGAGCCATTTCAATTTTGTTTTGTCCTGCATCCTTTATCCACTTGTACATCAAAGTTTTTTCTTGAAAAAATAGAACTTTTCTCCTCTATCTCTGATAATTTATCTATCCTATCTATGCTGTAAGTTTCCTATCACATGGCTATACAGTTCTTTTTGTATTCTTTTCTGCTTTGTATTTATTACTCCATGGACATAGAAATTAAATTGACTGTTGCCAGCAGCTTCACCCTGGATAGAACTTACCATAGTCTTTACCCTTTATTATTTGTAAGATTCTTGCTGAAGATCGGTTCTTTCCATTTGAATCTGAGCAAAGTATAGTTAAATTGATGTTTACATCTGTTGGGTGCAGGTCCACAGCACACCTGTAGAAGAACAAAAAAAAGAGAGTCCATGAGAAAGGTGAGTTCATAACGTATAATTATCAATATGAAGCATTGCATTTTAAAATAGTATTGTTTCTTTGTGGTGCCTACTCATTTGAGGGACCTATTTCATGCTGAGCCAAAATATCTGAGAAATGTGTTCGATTTATATACAAGAGATAATGCAACTTTCCCATTCCTACACCATTTTTGTGTAATGTGAAGTAAAACTATTTTTCCCTAGTGATAAAATGTAGTCTGCATTATAGCACCTGAAAAGAACAGTGCCTTAACCAAGCTAAATGAACTTAGGTGATGTAGGAATTTTGGACTGTTAAAAAGTCCAAGAATCAACTCCTTATCTGAACAACTTGACTTTCTGATTTTTTTCAAACCATGACTTTAAAAGTCACTTCCGTACTACCACCCACCTAATTTGCTGAATTATGTGTTGTTTAGTTAAAGCATTGTTCTCCTCCTTGCTATTGTTTAGATATCACCAGATGTTCTCATTTGTTTTCCACGTGCCTTTTTTTCCCAGTCAAGATTCCCATCTCAGCTGCATTTTACCAACTCTCTGCTTTAAGCACTTTACTTTCACAAAGGTAGTAATTTTATTATCCATTAAAACTAAAAATCCTCTACTTTGTTTCTGTCTTTTTGGTCTTGACTTGTGGTAGTTGTGCATGCTCTTCTCTTTCCCCTTTCTCAATGTACATTTGTTTGTGACTTATGTGTGGAGGTGGACGAGTAGAAGATTCAAAAAGTTCACAAGTGCCTTTATTATTGAAATATTGCTGCCTGACTGTATAAAAAAATTCTGGGTGAAAACAGTGTCTGCTCCAGAGTAATTTTGGGTTAATTGAAACTTACTTACCGGCCTGGATTGTGGAGTCCATGTGCAAAAATCTCAGGAGGTTGGTTTGTGCTATTAAAGTGTGGGTTGCTCCGTGGGATGGAATAAGGGACATTGCACAGGTCAGTATTGACGTCGAGGCGCAATACAGAACCTGTAAAATCACTGAGAGAGTTGGAGAGTAAAATAATTAGGTTTTTAGAAGTATTTTACTGGTAGATTTAATCCATATAATACTAGAGTGAACCAACAAAATGAATGACCCACTTTACTGATTAATCACACATAGATTGATTTCATGGTAGATGCAAGTCCAAAGAAGACTAGCAAAGCCTATCAAAGATTCAGTTTGGCCAATATGTTGCCTTGTTATATGCAGACTAAAATGCCTCTGACCGTGTTGTTGGGAAGCAACTTGATCATAAGAACAACTTTCCAAACATCAAAGTTGTTTATGGCTTCAAATATAAGGCTATTAACTCTTTTATACTGTATGTCATCTAGAGTAACTTTGGATATTATAATAATTTTCAGTTACATAATGCTTTTTCTCACACTTTGAATCCTACTCTTGAATTGCAACAATTTCTGGTCACAGGACAACCCAAAGACTAATTATACAGAAAGCAAGCAGAAAAAAATTGTATTGTTTGAATGGAGATGTTCATACCTTTTTGTAAGGATTCAGGACTTTTTTGTTATATGAAACAGGAGAAAATAAAATGTTTTAACTTACATTTATGATTGTGATGAAGGAAAGAAGAAAAGCATCAAAACTCTTTATAAATGTGGAAAAGATGGGATGTTTAAATTCATTCCTTTCTATCTTTCTTCACCATTAATCCATTTCAGTCACCCCTTGTTTTACATTAATTTAAAACCAAGTATTACAATTGTCCTCTGGTCTGGGTTTTAAGTATATCCTTATATCTTAGAAAATACTTATAACCATAGGAGCACCTGCAGTTCTGCTGAGCCACAGAGGTCTTTGAGCACAATAACAGAAGTCTATCCACTGGTAATTTTTGTACCTTAAACCATCCATCTCCTCCATGTCATCTAGAGTGATCATGCCATCTCCAAGAAAAATGTATAGGAAACCATCTGGGCCAAACAGCAGCTGTCCTCCTAGATGTTTTCGATGTAGTTCTGCCACTTCTAAAAACACTCTTGCTGTCCTCATGTCAACTTGGTGTGGATTTTTCCTGCAAGTTAAAGATATGAAGAGTTTTCACAGTTCACTATCATTGTTCTTCTTTCTAAAAATACACTCGACTCAGTCAAATACTTTGAGATGTGGATGTTGTAACTTGATGAAAATATGCCTAACAGTTATTTCTGAGAAGTTTCAATTTTCTACCACTCACAAACAATTATTCTGCTGCCTATGTTCAATAAGTAGGAAGTAAATCTAAGTAAAAAGTGACAGAATAACTGAAAAAAGAGAAGCTTTGAAAAGAAAATACAGTGTACTTACTGTCATTCCAAAACTACTGTTTGAAATAAAATCCACAGTAGTTTTTCTGCAGGTGCCTAAGTTTATACATTGTAAACCTTGTGCTCATTTTAGAAATGGGAAATACTAAAATGCAAAGGTTGCTGAGAAATACAGAGTTTGTGAATTTTAGACTTCTACTGGTACCTGGATACTGTGTACTCTACGACCCTAAGGATGTGGTCATGAGGTCCAATAGCCCACCGTTCTTGGTTGGTGGTATAAGACACATACAGCTTTCCATTTTTCTTGTAATTGGGATGGAATGCAAGGCTTAACAGTCCTCTTTCATCTCCTCCCTGCAGTCAAATGAAAAACACAAAGAATTGTGAAGTTAATTATGTTCTTTATTGTGTTTCAGCTGGAACCCAAAAAAAAAAAAGTTTCTTTCTTGTGGATAATCTTTGCCCAAACCCTTATTTCTTTCCTGACTACTGCACAAAAAGGATTATAAAACATTTCACTTTGGGGAAGTCTTTAAGAGTTAGAACAAGACAATTGCCTTATGTAGTTATCTATGCACAAGTCTGTTACGCCACTTTTGTGGAGTGATTTGTGTATGTAATCTTTGGGAAGCCATGAAGACAAGTTTAAGTGCTGTGAAGGATTCTTTGCTGGGTTACTAGGTTGCTTGTAATTCGTAGAAGACGAATAAAAAGGTCTATAATCAGCAGTCACTTCTAATCCAAGTATCCAAAACCTAAAACATAGTGCTGGCTGCCAACTCCCACTGTCTTGGCAATATGTTTAGAAAACAGTTAAATTGCTTGTGTAATATGTAAACCTTTGTTTTACCCTGGAGGCAGCAACATCAGTTGTCACAACTATGGTGGTCTGTTCATCATAGCTAGTGTACTGTAGGTAATAAGCAGCCTTGGTCTGTGTGCAGGGAAACCATAGTTTTACATGTGGTCCCTCACTGGAAAGGTTTTTTGTTATTTTTTAAAATAAAAATAGAAAAAAATCTCAGAACAACTTTCTTTTGTTATTATGTTTGCCATGAAGATTAGTACAGTTATATGTTAAGCATCCATTCCATGTAATGTACTGTGACAATGCAAATACCTTGTGAACTTAAATAGAAGGCAATTTTCTTTTTGGCTTCTAGAAAGCTTCTAAAACTGTATGTACTATTACTATGCCTAAAACTGTATTTGTATAAATGAAACATAAAACTTTGATTCATTCTTTGCTCTTGAGGCAATACAGGGAGCAAAACTGAGGCACAGAAATAAACACAGCACATAGTTAACAATTCAAATTCAATTAATATATGTGATTATTCACAACGTGATAGCTGTTTTGGAATTTAACTCAGGGCTTGCCAGCCCTTCAAAACTAGAACTAGTGAGTCTGTTGTAGATTCATGTGCTCCAGCTCTGCACCCGTAAGGAGACATTTTGCAACTATAACCACACCCATGATAACTAATTATGAAATTTTAAATTATGAGAGAGAATGAAGCTTTTAAAATGTGAGTGCACTTCAGAGTGATGGATGGGCCTGTCTTCCTGTTGAAAGTCATTCCACAAAGGGCCTAATTGGGAAAGTGCACAGCTTTAATTTATTTTAATTCAACATGATTGCTGTACTTCCTTTTTAATCACAACCACTGAAGAGAAACCTGAGTTAGAAATGGAGATGTAAATAGGTCAAGAGATTTCCATACAAACAGATTTGTACAATGAAATCTGGATCCTGCTAATTTAGAGGCAGACAAAATTTGCTAGTTTGTTTGCTAGAAAAATTTAGTTTCAAGGGGTTATCAGAGAGGTTGGTTTTGAAAGTCTAGTTGGAGCTGCCAAATCAGTTGCAGTCATCATGGATGAAGGGACTGGCAATCCAGCCCTTTCTCCCTTATGAGCCAAAAATAATTCTGCAGCTGAGTCTGAACTGATTGCAGATATTATTGTTTGAGTTTCTAAGAGTTTTGACCAAGTTGCTCTGATAAAGTCTGAAGCAAAGGGAGGCAAATCAGTTGCTTTGGGAACAGGAAGGCAAATTTCAAAGATTCCTGATGGATGATTCTATCTGTTGTGCCCAGACAAAGACAGTCCTATTTCTTCTCCTGAGAGATGAGTTCAACTCATTTAAGGGCCCAGGAATGTCAATGAGTCACACTAGGTCTGCCATGCAAGGTGAGTTATTGAAAGTATTAGTAAGAAAAGATCTTTTTGTTACTGAGCTGAAGATTTTATTTAGCCCTTGATGCCATGGCAGCTGTCTCAGTGTGAAAGCGAAGTTGTTGAAAGCGTAAACAGGTGAAAATTAAATTAAGAGCTTTTAATGAAGTACACATGAAGCAAGAATTTGAAAAATGGATGAAACATGGGACCTGCAAGGTAGTAACTATGGCAAGTTGTTATTCACAGGATCAGGCCATGACTTTTACCCACTGGTGTTTTGCATGATTCTGTTAGACTGCAATATATCACTTTGTTTGTACATTGTTTCTATTGCTTCTTGAAAAGTCACACTGCTGTTTTTCAAAGTCAGACACATTTTGTTCTGAAAAGTCTATTTACTCATGCAGTTAATAAAAACTTTGTGAATATCCCTCCAAGATACTGAAATCAGCGCAGCATCAAGCCATTAGCTGGCTTATGTTCAACTAGAAATCCAGATGAGTTTTTCCATGTTTAACTTTTCTGGTTTTGGAAAATAATTGTTCATGTTTATTTTCAGCCTTATCACATTTCCAGTCAAATCACTGCCACAACTTCCATAGCTTTTGAAATGTCCTCTATTTGCCAGAAAGTATATAGTTTTCTGTAGTGTTGTCTCATATGCTGTATGGCAAATGGAGAGATATCCAGCAAAATCCCGTAGGAGCATTCATTTTAGTACTATCAAACTGAATAATTACATACAAAATTCCAGGCTTTCTCCATAGAATATTCCTCACTTTTATTTTTTTATCAATGGACTTTTGATGTGAAACCTGCATCCCAGGCTTTACAGTCTTTTTTGGGGATACCATATGTCAACTATGTATATCTTTTTCTTGGCAGCTTAAAAAGTTATTGACATCCTTTTCTTTTTAAGTTTCCCTTTTGATGAAACCAGCACCAACAAACTGTAGATGACATAGCAGTTTGTATGAGATTTTGCACTGCACTATTTGATGGAATAACCATTAATGTTTGTCAGTTGTATAAGGAAGGGCAAGAAGAATGAGACAAATCTTTGTATTCCATTGGGATGTCTGTTGAAGACAAAGAATGATGGTTGGCTGAAATGAGTATTAATTACTTAAACATACTGTGGACTGGGGCCAATGTGAAATTTGTGTTGTAACTAAATCTGGCAGATCCCACTTTCCATGTCTGCCTGTGCTCTGTAGCTTGAACGCTGCCCTCTCCTGTTCGTGGCAATGGCGCCAATACTACACTTTTTTCAAAACTGACTTCTTTGGGCCGGATTATAAATTTCAGCTAAGGAGTTCTGTGAAAGGACCTTTAAACCCCAGTTTGGTCTAGTTTAAGACCACAACCATGAAAATAATTTAATCAGAATCCTATAAAGTTAGTACAGACCCAAGCAAATGTTAAAACAGTGTTTCTATATTTTTCATTTTTAAATGGCTGCTTATCTATATTATGTCAGTTCTAAAACTATATTGCACCATTAAGTGTTATCAACTGAAGTGTATTTTTGATATTTCTTACTGCATTGTAATTTCTGCTATAATATGTTTACACTTGTAAAACTGTTAAACAAATGCAACATGATCCACTTTGTATTTTTGACTTACACTAAGAGAAGTAACTTGCATGTAAGTACTGGATGTGAAACATGTGAATACTGGATTTTTATAGAATGGTGCTATTTTCATGCTACCACTCCTTAGGAGTGGGCTCTGCTTCCAATTTGTGTGCTTTCAAATGTACTCTGGTATGTCTCTGATATTATAGACAGAAGTTTTATTATATTATTAAGGTGTACTTTTTCTATAATACAGAAACACATGCTGCACTTTTTTTTAAAACATGATGCCATTTAATTATGTCAATATATGTGCTATTATGTATAGTAAATACAGAGAAATATACAGGAATGCTTTAACTGGTATTTTGAACTATTTAATTAAAAATAGATCATATTGGAAGTATGACCCTTAATTACATATCCTCAGTAGTAATTAATTTTAATAAGCACCAGACATGACCGTTTATTTTCATTATTCTGTGTGGCTTAATAGTAAACAATGTAGGTTGCATATTGCAAGTTTTTCTTTAAAATTGATTTTGAAATGCACTCTTTATATAATACTTAATAATGGTATTTATACTTAACAGCTTTTTTTGTCTGGACAAACTTCCTCTCATGTTGGAATGGAGTAACAACCTTTTTTAAAAGGGGTTGTGCTTAAAATATGCAAATTCAATGGCCACTTAATATTTTAACTCTAATGTAATGTCTTTATATAACTTGTTTTCATCTATTCTTGTAGTGCAAATGCTGGGTAAGTTGTTGAAGTAATATAATCACCTTTAATTTAGTTCATTTCCTAAGTGATACGTAGCATAACCAGTATGCCTTACCACGTGTTTGATCTTAAGGAGTTTTGTTTGTAAAAAACCTGGGTGAAACGGTCGTGGAACATATAAAATCTCTTATCGGGCAGCACCATCTGAACTCTTCTGAAAGAGATTCAGAAGGGCTGAAGATCAATGTCAGGTATTCTTCGTAGTGGGAAGTGTTTGCTTAATCGACATGTTTTGCAAATTTGGCCCCAGCACAGCAGAGAAACTTGACTACAACAGAAGTAGAAGCCTGCCAAGGTCTGCATCAGGTGTACACCCTGCCCTTCAAGTGGCACCACCTATTTTGAGCACCAAAAGAGAGAATTTCCTCTGACTGGTGGAAGGGGACAGCAAATACAGAATGAAAGGAACAGAAGTTGTCTGGGCTACAGGCAGGCTGTAAGAGTAGAGCTCCTATTAGATCTCTTGGGTGTTGAGGACTCGAGTGCTTTGCTATCTGTGGGGCCTGAGGCCTCTGGCAAAGGAAGGATTTGTAACATAAGACATTTACCTTAGGGGAAAATAATTACACTGATGTCATGGCTCAGTATGGTGAACATACTAGACCCTATCTCCAAAGTATTTCCTTTTTCCTCTTGTGTTGCAGAGCTTCACTTTTTCCTTGTTTATAAAGGGCTTTGCAGTTATCTAAGGATTCTTTCAAAATATTTTCATTATTTTTTACTGATTTCAACAAATGCACTATTTTAATACTTGACTTTAAAATAGCTTTAGGTACAGGAATGCTTTTTAATCGAATTTATGCATGAAAAATACTTAAATGACCATTCTCTGACTTGGAATTTAAGCACAAATCCTACTGAAGTTAGAAGGACTTTTTATTCAGCCAGGGGCAGGGCAGGATTTAGCTGAAAATGGCCAAAGTGCATCACAAAGTTTTCTGTTCTGATGTTCGATAGCACTAGAAATTAAAGCCTAATATCTTTTTCCTTCTTACTTCTGTTGCGGCAAAGACAAAATTTTGACATGGGGGGGATAATTTTTTTCTTTTCCTTACCTTCACAATCCTTTGAAGATACCAGTCACTAAATGCAGGACCTTTCACTTCTAGTCCTAGTCCTCTGTACTTATTTTTTTAATTCCTCAACTCCAGATTTTGCTGTTTTGCTGGGCAAGTCTTTAGTTTAATCCAAATGACAATCCTCGTCCCCTGATAATACAATTCTTTCTTCCCGTCCTCCTAAAGAAAGTACATGAAACTTATAAATGCCAACCCAACACAAACCCACAGCTTGCCTCCTTCACACTCTTCTGGTACAACAGGAATCCTGCTTTCGCAACTCTCCCAATTATTGGTTCGGAGCAGCTGAAAGCTTTGAGACTGCCCAGAGCCAGCCAATAATTGAGAGGTTTTGGGCAGAGTGACATATGGCTGTGAGTGTGCTTGCAAGGAGGTGGCCATGAGCCCATGTGAGGTCTGCATCTGGACTGAGAAACTTTATGTACTGCACTGCTTTAGGAGAATTGGAATAACAGAAGACAGTGGAAATCAGTCCCGGAAGAGGGAGATTCAAATAAAGACCAGATGATTATTGCATTCAGTAAAGCTGGCTCAGGAAGGTGTGAATTACACACTTTCCTGCACCACAGAGGCCTCTTGAGCTGTAAGCAGCATTTATCCTCTGGGAACACAGGTGGTGATTCCACCTCTGTCCCCAGCTGGATTTATTTTCAAGGAAGCTTTACATTCCACCAGCAACTCAGTGAGTGGTTCACCAGCGGAGGCCACTATGGGAAGGTAAAAAATAAGCATGCTCCTTCTCAGTTCCCTGGCATGCTTCCACTTTCTGGTCTTTTATTTATTTATTTGGCATATCTGCTCTCCTACACTTTTCCTCTTCAGCATTCTTCCACTACAGACTGTCTTTTCCTGACAGGTTTTCAGCTGCATTGGTTTGAGGTCTATTGTCTTGTAGAATTAGCCTTCCAGGAAAGCAAGAAAGCTTCCTTCCAGTGAATGAGAATGCAGTAAGTGTTCAGAAATTTACTGACCATGAAAATCCTTCATTAATAGGGAGAATAGACTTGATGACCTTTGTATTTTTTCTCCTCCTGTCTGTTGCTCTGAAGCTTTACCACCGTTCCACGCCACTTCTGTGATAAAGGCAAATTTTACAACTCTCTTTCAGTGGGCAGTCCAATAAAATTGGCTCAGATGATACCCCACAGAGAACAGACTATGTTCCATTAACATTCACAAATACATGACATGATGACAAGACACTAATAATCCATTTTTCCAGTCACCAGAACTCTCGCTTTACCTCTTCCAACCCAGAATGTTTTTCTTTAAACTTAGGCCCTATTTTGATGCTATCTAACATTTTTCTGTAAACACACAAACAATACAAATTGATCTTATTTAGTGATTTGCTGTTCTACCAGTGCTCTAATTTGACTATGGTCCTTCCAGCCATCTCTTCCGGTTTTCTCATGCTCTCATTCCTTCACTGTGTATATAAAACTTATCTTTATTTTTCAGTAGCACGTTCAATAGAATTTTTCATTTTGTTTAAAATACAGATTAATGGCAGAGAGTTGTCAAAAGGCTCTAAGAATTATAATTCAATACATGAGTTGCTCTTTTAATGGGATGACATTTCAGCCAATCACTGCTGTCTCTTTTGTCCTTCCTATGGATACAAATATGCTGTGGCAGAATAAAAATCCTACTATCATGCAATGATCTTCTTGAGCTGCTAATTTTAATAAATGTCCATGAAAAAGTCTACAACACTTTAAAATGAGCAGTAAGACTTATTTTCTCTTCTGCTGAGAGAGGGGAAAAAAGAGGACGTATGGTGACACAGAGCAAATTTGACACTGCTTATGTAAAATGAATGAACCTACAACAAATTCTATACTCCAATAATCGAAAACAAATTCATGCTGTTTTACCGTGACCACTTTATATGGAAATTTAGGGATATAATTCAGAACAGAATAACAGTAATTATCATACTCTCTGCATTAAATTAAAACCAGAAATGTTGATCTGTCTAATTGTCAGCATTAAAAAATAACTAGTTTCAAAAAAGAGGGATGCAAATGGAAAGATGCCATGATGACATTACTCTTGCAAACAATTCTGCCTTTCTCCTTTGGCTCTCAGTGCTGAACTGTCACCTATTAAAGCAGATACTTGCTTTTTCTGGTTGCGAAAGGAATGGTACATTCACATGAGCTATGTATCTAAATACTGTGGGGTGGCGGGGGAAAACAGAAAATCACAGCCAGCTTGAAGGAAAAAAACTATGGATTTCCACTTAGATTTGTTCCCATGTCCTTACTGTTGTCTGCATGCTAATGGATATTAAAATTTGCTCAGCAAGTGATAGAAGTTGCTAGCACTCTGCATCTTGCAAAAGAAATTGCTAAAAATTTTTTTAAAAGCACCCCTTCAACAGGATATCTTTTGCAAGAGGGTAATAAAGGGCTAGAGGCCCTTCATTCAGTCCACACCATTTGTGTTTCTTTACCAAGTATTACTATGATAATCATTCATGTTTGCAACAGAACCTGAATTAAACTGTGGCCTTTATGAGCTCTGTCACTGTTTTGAGAGAACAGTGAGTTCCATGGCTTATCAAAATGATGCTCATCTTCACTGTCAAATATAAAGGTAATCTTCACTGAAGATTTCTTTAGCACATTTCTGGCTTCAGTCACTAAAGCTCTGAAGGTACTTAGCAAAGGCTTTAAAGTGATTTCTGCAAGGTATTTCAAATCTCCCTTTCTTCTTATTGTAAGTAACTGGAAAATTGCATTATCTGAATGGTTTTTACTAGGGGGGTGGGAGACAATTTGAAGGACAGAAGTTCAAGTGACATAAAAACACAGGAGAGAGACAGGAAGGATATAAAAGGTTAACTGCAATTGATGCTTATATTCCACCGATGATCTTGTCTGAGATTCTCTCCTGAGGGCAGAGACCCCATGTAGAATGTGAGCCTTTGCCTGCAGACACTGAAAGATGGGAACATGTCACTATTTTTCAGTCGCTAGAGAATGTGTGTGCAAATCCTAGTGATAAAGCAAATGCTATTCTGTTCTCTAATATCTGAAGAACTTTTGGACTCTGAAATCTGGATGCATGAAGAGACAAATTTCAGCCTATATTTAGCATCAACATTCAGCATGGTTTTGATAATAACATGTCGTATCTTCAAAGCAAATGCTGGTTGCATGTGTTGCTTGTTTTCTCAGTAATTATTAAACTAAATGTAATAGGCAAAGTCAGACTCTGTCTTCTTAGAAGCTCTGTTAAGTGTTCTTCAACATTTTACCAGTAGACACACAACAGAACTACTGGATGAAGGCTAGGCCACTGTTATGTCTTCTTACTCCAATATTGTAATTTTTTATACCTACGTTCTTTGACCATTCAGCTGTTCTGAAAAGTAAACAGTCTTGTCTTATTGGCACAAATTCAAACAGAAAACCCATTTAGGGGTCCAGCATCTGCTACTGAGTTTTAAGCTTCCACATGTGAGTGCAAACATTGGAAATATATTTGTTACCTAAAATCAAACTCTTTAAAATATAAGGACTGCACTTTTTGGAGTCCTGATACAAATGCAGCTAGAAAGAAAAAAACTGAAAATGCTATGATTGCGCTTTTTCCAACAAAAACTGTGCATGTGCATCATGTTTGTACCTGGGTCAGAAACACATTTAAATGTTGAACCCTCCTATTTCCACAAAGACACTGAACGGGAGCTGGGCAGAAAAAATCGTTTGAATTCTCTGATACAGCCCAAACGTTTTTCTCCCTGGTTCTCTGCCCATCGTATCAGCCTCCCAGTGTCCCGGGAGCTGTGCAGCCCAAGGGCAGAAAGGCCAGTGAGCTGCACTGCTGCAGTTAAGCTTGGCTTTAAATACTGACTTAAGTAATCAAATTATTTTAGTTCTTTCAGTAAGTCTAAAACAGATATATAACTTGCCAGCTACCTGAAAATGAGGAGTAAATAAATCCAGAGATATCCAGATTTTTCCACAGATGTTTTGTGAACACCAGAGGAAGCTAAAATAATCAAGCACTTTTTTTTCGGATCCCTTATATAGATCGTGTCTTTACCTCTCAACTAAAATAGTGAGAAAAATCTTAATATTGCAGAGAGAGACGTGAATATTTTTATGAAATGTGCCAAGTGGAAAAACCAGGGTGGTGGAGGATATACGGTTTGCTCTCCATGACTAGAATCTGTATATAAGAGGAGAATGATGGCAATCCACAGCCGTGTTGACAATTCAGACATACAGGAAATACCCTTGTAGGAAACTAATACCATCTGGGTTTGGCCCAAGATGTGTGAATGAGAAATATGTTTCTTGTTGAGAATGCAAAGATAGTTTTGGACATTGCAAAGAAGGAATGTGTTAAGCATGCACAGTTATAAAAATGAAATAGGGTGAGGCACTGCATGCATATGGAATAATTGGAGGAATATGTTTGTGTGCGTCAATAGCTGATGCAGACATAGAACTTCAGAACTCATTTGTCCTAAGACAACTAGTAAACTATGAAAAATGTCTTCAGTATAAATGGCTGGAAGCTCTCTGAGTAAAGACAGCATTGGAAAATGCTGATTTGTCCAAGCCTCTGCTTTCCCTGATGGAAAGGGAGTTTTGCTTGTGACATGTTATATTTGGGGGTAAGAAGTGAAATAGTTTTGAAATTCTTGAAACATCCAGTTCTAATACATGTAAAAGTGGGAATTTTGATTATTTCAGTGAGTTGTTTTCAGTTTAGAAATTAGTTTTAGTTAAAAGAATGTCAACACTGAAATGAAATATTTCATTTGGCCCTTTCTGAGAACCTTTCAGTCCATACTAGGTGAGAGTATGTTTTCAAAATCTCAGAATATTCTCACTCCACTCTATCCTGTTCTTGCATTAACTGTCTGAGATTTTAGTGTCTCTTCTTGGCATAGGAAGGCTCTCTGGTTTCTAACGAAGCCATTGCCAGCATTCTGAGGTTCCTAAGCCTCGCTGCCTGCGGGATGGATTTTTGCCTCTCCCTTGACACCCTCATCTACTTGTGAAAGCCCCAGCAGTGCTGATTTTTCTGTTATTTGTGAGGATAATGAATGCCTTGCAAGGATAGGAAAAAGTTCCAGGCTCTCTTTTTGGTTCACATTTGCCTTCTACAGGCTAGCCTTGAGTACTATAATCCTTCCTCTCAGTTCAGGCTCTAAATGCTCTTTTTGAAGAAAATTATTGAGAAAAGAAAAGGTTTGCTAGTCTTTCATGTCTGCGAAGGTTCTGGACTAACCTTGTTTCAGGTTCAAAGACGCTCATTATACAAATTACCTGTTCTTTAACTGAGTAATGCTCATACAATGACAGTAAAGTGTCTGTTATCATATCTTGGTCTTAATTTGGTTTTCAGCAGATTTTTTACATACCTGATTTCTCACTGTTAAACACTCCTGGAGATATTTATTTAACATGTATTAATTGTTTTAGTGCTTACCCAGAAATCTGAATGCAAAAAAACCAACCAACCAACCAACCAACCAACCAACCAACCAAAAAAAACCAAAAAAAAACCCACGCCACCAAAAACCCAAACCCCAAACATTTTCATTCTTTTATTTTCCATTCTTTTTTAGTACGCATTGAACTTGCATAGCACCTGAGACCTTTAGACAGGATGACCAAAGTCTGTTGACCAGAATGTTAGTAAGACACTAAAGGCACATTATGGGCTACCTTTGATGGGTTACATTCAGGTTGACATGGTCAGGCTGGAGGCACAAACAGCAGCCCTTTACAGAGCCCACTGCAACTGCAACTGTGGGCAGATCAGCAGGGTTGAGTTCTCTGCTTGTTAGCATTAGCCATGGATGTGTGACTTGATAATAAATCCATCCCTTGCTCTTTGAAAATGACTCATTAGTTCCCCTTTCAGCTTCCTTGTAGAATTGTGTTATATTAGTTCATAGAATCACAGAATGGTTTGGGTTGGAAGAGGCCTTAAAGATCATCCAGTTCCAGCCCCTCTGCTGCGGGCAGGGACACCTTCCACTAGACCTGATTGCTAAAAGCCCCTTCCAACCTGGCCTTGAGCACTTCCAGGGATGGGGCAGCCACAGCTTCTCTGGGCAACCTGTGCCAGTGACTCACCACCCTCACAGTCAAGAATTTCTTCCTAATATCCAATCTAAACCTGCTCTCATCCTTTGCGAGGCTGGACACACAAAGCACTGCTTTCACTTGCATCTGCTGTGGAACCTGCACATCTGCCTTTCAGGTGAGGATTTATGACTGTGCAGGGCTTGGATTTTCCAAGCTGTTTATGCATATACTCACTACATACACTTGCATCCAGCATTTAGCTGAACAGTTTTCCTTGGCCTTGTAGATTAAATTCTCATCAAATTTAATCAGTTTTGTAGCACCAAAAGTGGAGCATGAGTGGATATAAACAGTGTACACATACTTGATTTGCATATCTTAAGGCTTAAATAAATGGTCTTTGAACTATCTATAAGAATTTATTTTATAGTGAAGAATAAACTAATGTTGTTATGCCTGCAGCATTCAATTCCACTGTTGGGGAAAAAGGGTTTTGAATACTGCACTTCATGTATGTGCTTGTGTGTTTTTAAAGAACTCATTAAATTATGGTTGTTCTATGTATTTTAAATATTGACATTTCTGAGTGGGGTTTAATTTTTATTCTGCCAAGTGTTGTAAATTCCTGTTTTGGATTCTGAGGATTTCAGTGGAGGTGGAAAACCACTAATAATTTCTTCTTGTTCACGCAACTTATATTCCCTTGCCTGTTTGACTTGAGGTAGACCTTTTCTATGGATGCTGATAACTCATTTCTGAGTGTGAACCAAACTCTTTTGGAGTAGGAAAGAGTAAAATTTCCTCTAAGTAACAGCAGTGATCATTACCTTAATATAAAATTTTGTTTCACAAGGCCCTAATTCAGCAAGTATTCAGACATGTGCCCAAACTCCACTCTTTTTTTTTTTTTCCCTAGTGCAAAACAGGATAACATGAAGTAGCCAGTTCTCTCCATTTCAGACTTTACTTGACTTTTGGTATTGGTAAATGAGATCTGATATGATGGTGATGAGGGGATTTATCAATCAAAAATGCTTCTGATTGAGGAGTAAAAAAATTACTGAAAAAAATGGAGTATTTTCTCTTAATTAATCTTACCCTGAGATTTTCATAAAGATTATTTTATGGTCTGTAGCTAACGTGGTGGTTATGCAGCTAAAGGCATTATCTTCACATCATTATAATGAAACATAACACTGGTATCCTTGACTTTATTAGCCAGGCTTCATTGGTATCTGACATTATATATTTCCTATTATAAATCTAAATAAGAACTTACATTGACCTGCATTAGACCAAACATTAAACAATTTACTAAGATTACAACTTTAGGAAAAAAAAAAAAAGAAAAAAAAGAAGTCTTTTAGACCACCAAGAAACAACCATAAATTTAAGGAAATATGAGGTTTCCACCATGTGACTTCCCCTGCAGAGTTATGCAACAGACTGCTGTTACTTAAAGGTCATACATAAAAAATTTATGGTACATTTTTTAAGAGATTTATGATGTTTCTATTTATACAACTTATATGTCAACAATTTAAAGGTATAGTATACTAAAATAACAAATTAAACTCTAATCCCTTTGAATCCTTGATAAAATAGAATGCTTTAATGTAAGTCATATATAAAAGAGGTTTAATAAATGTATCTATGTGTGATGTAATGATTAGCTGTTTATTATCTATTACAGATAATTTGCTCATTTTTATCTTGAAAATCATTTGCAAATGGGGTTGGTTAGGGGAACATTCCTTGGAGCATAGGCCCATTTACATGGTGGCATAGCTGTCTTTAGAATTTCTCTGCAAATCAGTCTCAGAACTAAATTTCCCTGTGCTGAGACAAATGATGCCATTGATACAACCGATACCTCTTGCTTTTGGATGTCTCTGAACTCAAATACACATGGATTTTCTTGAAGTGAAAATTTGTAATACTATATGATGGTACCAAGCCTTAGTTATCTGCTGGACTTTATTTGCTTTGCACTGGAATGAGAGCAGTCAGACAGCTTCCCTAGCTGAGGCAAGAGGATGACAAGGACTGAGAGGGGGCAATTTCTCAAAAGCTTTACTTGAATTCAGCCACAGGAGTCGCATCGCGAACCTTGTCTTTGCACACCTAACATAAATATATTTATGAGGGAGTTGAGACTGACAATGCATCACTTTATGCCAGGAGGTCTGGCAGAGGTTGTTGATGCTAAATTCATCCCTGAATTTTGCATATTAAATTAATTCATGAATATGAGGGCTTCAGTGGGGCACAGCATTTACGTACCCTAAAGTGTGCAAGCACTTTGACACCATAAATATTAATTTCTCATGAGAACAAGTCTTCACAGATAAACAAAGGTCCTAATATGTTTAACATCTATGAACATCCTCAACCGTAAACACATTGATAAGACCATTGCCTTTGAGGTCAAATGTAAACACTGTGATGAATGGGGCAATAGCATTTGGAGAAAGATACTAATATGGTCATGGAGATTTGTGGTGTTGTGGCCTAATGTTGTCCTCAGTAAAGAGCATAAGAATGCAGTCTGGTGGTACTAAGTTCCGAAAAATGGGGAGGTGAATTCTCCACAGTTCTTTGGCTTGCTGTGCCACCCACCAGGTTTTAGTTGTGGAGTCTCTACTGACTCGAATCATCATATCTCATCCCTTGATGGCTCTCACAGTGTTCCTGTAGGGATGCCCTTTGTCTGGGCTTGAAAAATGTTTCTTGCTTGCTGTGGGAGACACTGTTTTACTGGTGTCCTTAGCTGCTGCTGTCTCCAGCTCTGAAGGTAACGCAGAGTGCCTGAGCAGGCCTGCAGAGATGGAGCTGATCCTGTAAGAGGTCCTCAGCAAAATTACCTACCAGACCTTTGTAAAAAGTACTTATGCAACTCTGGATTACCACGTTTCTTGCTGTAAAATAGAGCTCTACTGGTTCTGTGGATTTTGGATGTTCCTAAAGTTGTGGCACCCTGTGATTTGCCTTTGCTGATTGCAGAAACATATCGCTATTCCTAAGCTGGTCATCACCCCTTCATCAGCATAATTCATTTCCATAGTAAGAGGCTGTTGTAAAGAAATTAGCTACAACTGTTCCTGCAGAGTTTATAGGTTCGTAGGCCAACCCAAGCAGCAATTAATTTGAAAGAAGATGTGATCATTTCCTATCTTTTATGAGCATTAAATATTTTTTTTTCTTTTTTACAAAAAATATTTGACATGTCAAAGGAGTAGAATAAGAGCTGATAGGATCTATGGTATTTTAGAATATTAATATCTTTTATAAATAAGAAAAATCACAAAGTGTTAGAAAAGAATAACAGATACGGCATTTTAAAAGCTGTTTTTCTTTATAACTCTAAGTCTAGAGTTTCAGAGAGAAAACACTAATAAAAATTAGTCAGTCATCATTATGATGTCATTCTCATAATTTCCCTTGAAGTAAACTAGCAAGTACAAATAATATTTGTAATGTCTGACATCATCTATGTAGCTTTCCATATGCTCAGACTTTGGTTTAAATTTAGTGATGTTTCCCATTTGTTAGAGAGAACACCTTCTGGGTGGAATGGATTTCATTAAGAAAATCTCTCTGAAGTTAAGCCATCTTTGTAACTTGTTTGAAACAAAACAAAACCAAACCCCAAACAGTTCAGGAATGATAGGAGTACAGCAGTAGCAGTTTGTCAAAAATGTGATTGTGTGTAAGAACCAAAGTTTCAGTTCCTGAGTCTGAGGGCTCACATGAAGAAAGGAACCATGCTTTTCAGTGTTGCTCTCTTTAAAAAGAAATAAGTATCATCATAATTGTTTTGTGTAGGAAACAATTTTCCCTTCCACTTGACAAATGGACATTTATCACAGTTGGTCTGCAAAGGCTTCTTGGAATCAAACTTAAAAAATGTTTTAGAGGAGTCATGGACTCATTTTTTGTTGCTTCAGCATGACTGGTTCATCAGCATCCTTGTCCTTAGACAAATATGTACCAGTTGAGTTAATTTGTAATGGAATTATCAACTGGAATTATATCTTTCAAGTAATCTCTCAAAGATATACAGTACACAGATGATTTGGACCAATTTAATCCAAAGACCCCTGATAACTTTTTCAAAAAGTACATTGCATTACTTAATATAAACTTGAAATTTAAGTAAATATTATTCATTATTCCTGATTGTGTTGTAGTTGTTGGAAGACTTGGGCATCTGTTTTAAATGATGTCATTGTTTACACATGGTGACTTTTGCATTTGAATGGACATTAGCTAAATGTGACGGTTATTCAAATTCAAAACAGAAAAAATCACTAGAATTATCAGAATATTGTAATACACTGATATATTATTCCTTGATAAATGCCAACATTTTGTATTAACCTCCCCCAAAAAAAGGAGTAGGAAATTCACACATTTGCAATCTATACTTAAGTACTGAATGGAACAATTTCTGAAAGAAAAATAGCTAACATAAACATAATTTCTTCTTCAGAAATACAAGGTATATAATAATTAGGAGAGCTTCACTAAAGCTACAGAAACCATATTCCCTTAGGAGAAAAAGAACAATAACTTCTGAAAAAATCACAGGCTATACACAGTTTGCCATATCTGAGGAATAAAAATATAACTGCTTAAACATATTTAAAAGTGGTAAATTCACTTCCTCTACAAATTAATAAACTCAGAAATATTTCCTTGCAATTGTTCTTGGAACTGATAGAGGAAAATCTCCCAGGGACACATGAAATGTAATAAGTGTAATATGAAAATTGCCCTTTCTCCTAGGAAGATTGAAACAAAGCAGATATTCTCCAGAACACCAGCAGGTTCCCCTGCTCTCTGCCCATATGGGCTCTTCCCACAGTCTCACTGCATGGGGGACTCGTGAACTTCGTCAGAGCTGACTGTATGGAAGGAATGTGGGCTCAAACATTTGCAGGCATGCCACAGAACCTCAGCAATCCAGTCTCTTGTTAATTGCAACTAATATTTCATTATGTTGTGGAATTTTCAGCTACACAGATGTGTGTACACATCTTAGTATGTCATGTAGCTGGTGCTTGCAATTAAATTACAAGCCTTGCAAAGTATAAGAGGTGTATTGAAAGCTGAAATTAGTAGAATAAAGCATTGCAAGTAGGTTCTCAGCTTGTTAATTTGAAACCTTCAGACTTCTTGATTGCAGGAAGAAGTCTGAGAACACAAATCAAGCTAAAAAGTAAGGAGGCAGTGAATTTCCACTCCCCCTGTTTTCAAATGGATTTTTTAAGCATGTGGCTTTTAAGCCAATTTCATGATTTTGGAGTCTGCCTCATGCGTGTGTGAATGGACAGGATTGAAGGTACTTTACATGGCTTATTTAAAAATAACATCCTAACCCAAGCTATAAATCACAATAAGTATTTAATGCCTTACGTATATAATAAATATTCAAGTCTAAGTATCTGGTTACAGCAGTGATTAAGAGTTCTGAAAATCAACCCCTTAAAAGACAGTCTTCAGTGGAAGTTGTGTGAGTGGTGAGGCTTCTTTCACACCCTTCTATGCACATGTGCAGTTCACAGCCATTAGGTCAACAGCATCACAGCATCTGTTATTTCTGAACTCTAATGCACATCCACACACTTGGCAAATCTCATTTGCATACTGCTTTTTGAGGAATTAAAGCAGTTCTTAAGACAGAGAGGAGCCAGCCTAATACAGAGTTCTAAATCTTACAGTGGTTAAAGCGGCTGGATGGGTTTTATGGCGGGAAGAGGGACAGAAGAATAAGAAATATCTCGGTGGGGGCTATCTCTGTATTCCAAAGTTTGTAAACAGAAATCTTGATCTTCGTTGAGTTGGGGAAGAACTACCTCTTCCTGGATAGCCCAGCCAGAAGGAATGAATCAGAACTACAGATACAGATTCCTGCAGACTTTTTCTTTTCCAAATCCCATTACATTTGCAACAATACAGGCAGGGAACTGACTGGCTGGGGACAGCTCTGCTGAAAGGGAGTGTGGGGTCTCGGCAGACAGCAAATTGAACATGAGCCAGCAGAGTGCCCTGGCAGCGGAGAAAACCAGCCGCAGACTGGGCTGTTTGACAAGAGCACAGGCAGCAGAGAAACCCATCATCCTGCCTTCACTCTGCACTCAGGAGGCTGCAGAGAGAATACTGCACCTGGTTCTGCAGCCCCTCAGTACAGGGTGGTGTCACTACAATGAGTCCAGTGAAGGGGGCTGGGGACTTGAGAGGCCACCACAGTGGGGCTTATTCAGCCCAGGGAATGGAAGGCTACTGGACCTTGTTCTGCAAGCGAGATAGTTAAGTGAGGCAATGAAATTAGAGAATGACATCCCTAATGTAATTGTCCTCTGTGAGAGTCTGTGACTCTTACAGGTCTAGGATTTTTGGCAAAACATTTCAGTGGCAGGTATTGTTGGAAAACCTTAATCCATAAAAAAAATCCAGTTCACGCATCCAATCTAAAGATCTAACCTATCAAGCTACTGGTTATGTTGTTATGGACTTTCTCTCCTTTTCTTTTTCTGTTTTTACTAGGATTTCTATCCTTGACCTGAGAAGGTTTCCAAACAACCTTCCTAAAAATTGGAGAGGAATTCTGCATTTGATTCATGACAGGGACTACAGTCTCTAACTTGCATATCCTGGATGACTTCCTTGATCGAGACAGAGCATTGAATCTCTTTTGCCAAACAATATTTAACTTCATGCAGTAGCACAGCAGCTCTCTGTGAGCAAGGACCATTGACTTCATATGTGACTTTGAAGCTGCCTCTCTGAATTTAATTGTCTTATTGTATATTGTGTCCAATATTTTGCAATTTTATCAGCACTCTTGGAAAGGTATCGTGACAACTCTTAGTTACTGATGGAAATGCTTTCTATTGCATCCAGCCCTGATACAAACCAGCCTGTACATGTGAGTCTGACAGACTAAATGAGTTATCAAGCCACCAAATTTTGCAGCAGAACCTCAAGTTTCACATAAAAGCTGATTTTGAGATGCTTGGTTCTGTCCCACACAGAAAACAAACACTAACACTACATTATTTCTGGATAAGGAATCTGAAGCAAAGATAAAAGGTGATTGTTGTATAGGCTACCACACCACTGGACATAGAACCTACCTGCTACCAATTTTAGTGACAGATGACCCAATTCCCTATAAGGAAAGCTACATGGCTGCTGTATTTTTTGTAAACAACTGGATAATAAATTATAGTAGTAGAAAAGCTACAGGCAAATACTTCATTAATTGGTGCTGAATTGAAACTATCAAAGCAGCAGCATGTAACAGGCAAGTGATTATGTTGCTCAAATGTCATTCCTTTTAAGTGGGACAATTAAATTTGTTAAAGTTTTTCATCAAAGAAAGAACAGAATGAGAAGGCAATATTGCCTTCGCTGAAATATATTACTTCACTTGTTTCTGCTAATCTTATTTTTTCCAAATGAAATATATTTTAGATGCCATCAAACAAAAACCCTTTTTAACATTATTTTATTCAATTATATCTTGCTGTACTGCTGAGGATGCTGCTGAGTTAAATAGTGACAGTGTTCATTACCCCAATACTTCAAATCCTCTTTTAGATACTTCTTAATACCTGCTTTTTATAGTTGGTTAGATTATTGGAGTTGTCACGGACACTTTTTATATTTTTTCCAGGATAGAACAGGATAAGGTGAGAGAGCTCTTTGTGTGTTTATGTTATATTGAATTACTGTGCCATTTCATTACTTATTTTTAAGAAATTTCTCTAGACTTCCTCCCAACACACTCAATCTCATATCACCAGCAAATTCTGACACTTAATTATGAACTTTTCAAAGTAACAGCTGATTTTCTGGAAGCAATACGAGATTACACATTTTAAAATTATTTTAAATATATGGATTATTTATTTCTTCTATTTGTTTCTCACTCCTAATTTAGAAGTGTACTGGAGATATGGTCGGAGGCACTGGTATAGAGCAGTTCTTGCCTGAGTGCAGTCAGAACCGTAACAGGGTGTTTTTATTGCATGAGTAGCAATCTCTCATACCACTTTCTTCAGAAAAACTTATAGAAATATAAATGCTTTTTACTTCATTATCTTATAGGTTCTTTGACAACATTCTGTTTGTGGCAAGAAATTAATGTATAAAGATGATTTTTTTACCAAATTTTACAATTCTCCTAATTTTTCATCTAGGATTTTTGTGGGTTCTCCCTTCTCTGTTATTTGCAAGATGACCTTCAGAGCCCTTTTACAGTCAGACTCACAGGTGAAATTTTGTAAAAACAAAAAAGTACAACTTCATTATCTTAACTATTCAAATTTTCAGTTGCTTTAGAGCACTTATTTTCAGGGTAATTTATGCTGGTGCTTTCTGTGATTCCCCTTCTCCCTCTTTTTTCCCCCCCTTTCTCATCCTACAGGTGGAGAAGCAGCAAATGTTAAATACAAAATGTAGCATGTGCCTTTCTCAATCTCTCTTATGGAAAGAAGTCAAATTGTTTCTTTTGCTTTTATACTTTATTGGTCCAGCTAACCAGCCTCTGCCAAAGATCATCACCTAGCTCGAGGAAGTTCTTTTATCATAATGTCTTAAAAATTCTCTCTATTTTTCCCTATTTGTCCTTTAAATTTCCTCTCAAACCTCAGAATGTTGTTCTACCATGAATATTTATGGGAAGCTCCTACTTACTCTGTCAGGGAAACAATGGCAGGATATAACCCTTACTCTGGTGTTCCGAATTTATATTCTGCTCTATTAGTGTCACTTGAGTTGGATTTCCATTTTATTATAGGATTATTATTTTTGTGGGGCCTGAACATTCCCTTGTACCTTGTAATATTTCTCACCTTCTTGATTCCTGATTGTTCCAGTATATACATGCTTTCTCTGAGTCTAATAAGGTACTTTTAAAGAACCTCCACGCTGCTTCTATGGATTTTAATTTCCTAACTTTCCCCTTCAGGCTATTTCTAACTTCCTCAATATAAAAATCTTCCTTTTTTGAAAAGTACTGTAATATTATTACCTTATGGTAGGTTCCCACGGGAGGATGTTGAACTTAATTATATTATGGTCACTTTTATTTAGTGGCTCAACCACGTTAACTTCCTGAATCAACTCATATATTTTGCTCAAGATCTGCATCAAGACTAGATTTGGACTTTCAGTATTCCATAGAAATTGTGATACCTTACAGGTGAAAGCCCATGATGATGCCCAGTAATGTGTCTCATGTAATCAGTTGTTGTTAGGCTAAGATTCAGCTGAAAACAAATGTTAGTAGTGTGGTAGTAGTATGGTAATTCTGAAAAGCAGATTGAAATATGGTTTGTCTTTGAACTAGATCCACTGCTTCTCTGAACTTATAAACATGACTTTGAAAGAATGTACACTGTTTTCCTGATTAGAAGTCCCTTCTCTCTTTTTTTTTTTCCATTACTCATTTATTTCAACCCCAGTTTTAAAATCTATCTCATTAGAAAAGCATTCTCAATAACAGAAGTTGAAACAAATATGGACATGTGTATCCTCGTTCAACTCACAGCTATTACTATTACATGTTATGAGAACACAATATTTGTCTGTACTAGACTAAATTTCTTTATTATTTTAAATCCCAAATTGATTATCTTAAATCGAATTCTTCTTAAATTTGTCAAGAGAAAAATGTTTGCTTCATTAATGTTATAATTTGTGGTTCACATTTTGAAAGAAAGCTAAAAATAATTTCTAAAACTGTGTGTCTTGCTGACATAAACACAGCTAACTTATATTTTTGCAGTTTCCAGGGTTGCTTCACTTGTACAAAGCAGTAAAAGTATCCTGCTCTTTCCATTTTTCTCGTACTATAAGAACCAAGAAAGCAGGAATTTGTTTAGCTCATTGGCTCCATTTATCCTGAGCCAAGACCATGATCTTGGAAACCCTGTAACTTGGCTGAATACAGAACAAAGTTCTTTGCAAAAAGCCAGTGCAATTAGAACAACACAGTGTATGTTCAGTCTCAAAATTAAGACGATAAAGTTTCAAACAGCTAGAACTGAAACAAAGTATCATGGACCCAGACCTTTAATCAGTTGAACACAAATCCTAATTCCACTACTTTTTGATCAAATGAAGAATTGTGTGCTTGAGGACAGCATTAAGAAAACACTATTCTACCTTCTTGTAAGTGGGCAGAATTCACACAGAAAACAAGGAAACATAATGGAAGAAGTGCAAGTTTTGTGCAGTCCAGCCTTGGGAGCTTCTCTGAATACTCCAGACAGAGTGATACTATAACACAGCAACACCCTTTGCACTTTCTATTTTCTCACCGCTTACTGCTGAGTGGTCAGACACATTTGCTAACTAAACCAGCACATTGCAGACTCTGTTTTAAAATCCAGTGCTTCAGTTTTGAAGCTGATTTTTTTTTCCCCAAAACCTCTCCTACACTGCATATTTAGAACATCTAACACATGCATAAGACATTCTCTTCACTTTTTATGAAATCGTCTGTAATTTCTATATTGACTAACTACAACACTTAAGGAAAGCAAACAAATAAAATTCAGTACCAAGAATTCTAGTTAATTATGTTTCAATTTGCCTAAATTATTCACGGGTTGTCGAAGGTACATTTTTGTTTTATTAAATAAAGGAATTCTCAGGCCTTATTAAAAATAATTTTAGGTCTGCTCAGATTGAGAGTAATTTTCTTTCATGCATATTGTTTTGGGTTTTTTTTGACCATTCATATAAACTGATTTCAGAAGTTACTAGATTAGTAAGGAGCAAATTAAGTTCCTTTCCCTTAGTAATTTGCTACTGTTTTTTCCTTAGAATATGTACTCCTGGAAGTTGAAATATTTATGCAGATAATAAAGTACAGTAAAAATTATACATGCTGATGAAATCTATATTCATTTTATTTAAAAGAGGATTATATGGATTGTATAGAACTATGTTTCTTTTGGCTTTTTATTTGTACTATGTATGTTTAATATACTGTTTTAAAAGCAAAAGCTGTTAGTGGACAATATAATTTGTAAGGAGAACGCATCTGTACAAGAAGTACAAAATGTTGCAAGTTGCAAAATGCTGATTCACTCAACTACAGCAAAACCAGTTTTCAATGCTTCTACTTCAACAATGTCATTACTTTTAAATTAAGTAATCCATCACACGCTTTTTTACCAAACATTTGTAAGTAAAGGGTTTGATCCAATTTCACTTGCAGCCTTCCCAGCTCCACAGGCCTCTGGAGAAACATGTATCCTGTCTGTGAAATAGTTTTGATTTGCCCCAGTGAGGGGGAGCTAGCAGAGGGGTAAAACCCCACAGGGGCTGGTTTCTCATATGCAGTTCCCTAACATTCCTGACTTTTGGATTTGTCTGCTGCTTCAAACCTTGGACATGGCATTTGGAACTACCCTGGGTTTGGCAGGGCTGTGATCTGTAAGTCACTGTAAGGGCAAGCTGGAGTCATCTCGTAGGTGGCTCGTTAAGTTTTATTTGATCTTCTGACTTATTTCTACAGGCACACACCTGCTTGTTACATGAGAGCACTGACTTCTTGCTTTTTCCCTCAAAAACTCACTGGAGCAATCGTGTTCTGATAATACCATCCTGTCAAATCTTGTAAGGCCATTATGGGGAAGAAAACCAGCAGCAATGGAAGCTGCCACTGTTTCACATTGCCTCTCTTCTGATCTGAGATTCTATTGATTTGAAGAGATCTTTAAAGTGCTCAAGGTTTTAATAGACCTAAACATGGTCTGCTGCTTGACAGAGAGAGTCAATAGTGTGTGGTTCCATTTTCAACTAGGCTTCTGTGAGGTGTACAGTATCATTTTACCTTCATTACTAACAACTAAGCATTCCGATTTTTTATGGAGAGGTATGTATTTTCTTTAAGGAAGAGCTCAAGTAAATACTTCTCTTATGTAGCTTGACTTTAAAAAAATCTCATTTACACTACTGTGTCACTCAGATCCAGGCATCTACTACCACTTGTACATTGTCTCTGGTCTGTTAGAGTGATTGAGAATCCAGCTGATGGAGATTCACCAAATTTTTAGGAATGTCAAAAATATAACTTTTTTTTGTGATTTATTCCCTCTTTTATGTCTTTTCAAGGCATTCAGTTAGTATTAAAATAATGATTATTACATAAATTAAAGTTGTTGCAATTCAGCTGTAGGGATTGCAGGCCAATGCCAGTGAAGATAGATCAAGATTTTAAAAAGTATCTGCTGTAAATTAAGAACAAATGGTTGAAACTATTTTGCAGACCTCTCTCCCACAGATTGTATATTCCATTTTCCAAATTAAATCTAAGAGAGAATATTACTTTATTGAGATTTATGGAATAATTTCTTTAAAAATTCCAGCAATATGAGAATGTAGGCAGACACTGACAATGAAGAAAAATAAGTGTCAGCTACTAAGTGGTTTCATCTTTTGGAGCTTATTTTTTTTTTTTGTAATGGGAAAAATTAGTTCTGACTGCTTTTTAAAGCTAAAATTATATATAAACCATTAATTAGGGGCAGATCATTTGTCCAACTTTTATTGCAGAGGGTATAAAATGGGTGGAAAACATGATAATATACCAGTGCTTCTTTGGAGGAAGCATTCCTCCCTCAATCCAACTTGCTGATCCTGTCTACGGAATAGGACTTAAGAGCTTGTGAGAAAATGTGTGTAAGAGGATATAAAGGAAAATTGTTCTGTGGCATCTGGGGGAAATAAATATAGGAATAGCAGTTGGGCTGTGTTAAGTATGAAAGTAAATGTGTTACTCAATTTTTCACCTCTTTCAAGACAAAGAAAGGACCCATTTTCCATGTGGCACAGTACAAGGGGTGTAACAAAAGGAAATCGTAGCTCTGACGGACAGGAAAGTACAGAGAAGTCTCAAAGACACAGGACTGATTCTGAGAGCTCCAGTACATCATGGCTTCCCTGAAGGATTCTTAGGACCTCATTACATATTTTGGGGTGTCCAAGAGTTTAAAAAGATGATGAATCCTGGAGCCTTAGTGGACTGTTAAACCTCCTCCCATTAAAGAAAAACATGTGGTTGAAACTGTGTTGGCTAAAAACCATGGAATTTTCTGTGTAACTTTATTCCTTCTTTGCCATTTTGTGTTGGCTATCATGATCTGCCTGTTACATTTCAGCAAACGCAATGATTTAATTTTAATTAGATAATTGCCATGTTATTCATTGGTTTTGATCACTTCTAAATTCAGCTTTTGGTTTTAACAAATGTAGTTTCAGAAGATGATGGATTTTTACATTTTTTAAACCACTAAATGTTCAAAAAGGATTTGTACACATAACAGAATTAAAGTAGGGATTATCTAGCACTGTGTGTGGGATACAGCTATAATCTATACAGTGCATGGAAAAGAAACTGGCATTCTCAATTGCGCTGCACACATCTCAGTAATAACAGGGTATGAGGCATACAATTTCATGGAACACCCACAATGAAAATTATTCTTTCCAAACAGAGAATTGTTTTGGAATAAGTTAGGTTAATTGGCACCATGGGATTCCTCTCAAGGAAACACAGAACATTAAAATCTACACGTGTGCATGTAAAATGATAAAGTATTATCTTCTTTCCCCTCTCAGCTCCTCAAATCTGAGACACGCTACCCAAAATCAACAGAAACGATTATGTTTTGTTGATTCAAACTTCCTTAGAATAAACTGGCAATTCTTCATCTGGTCAGCTTACAACCTGAGAGCCACTGCACTGTTCCACAGCTGCCAGCTTGAGTATGGTTATCTAGTGCAGTCTCTCACACAAAAATAGAGGTCCCTAGAGCTTTTGGCACATGCTTTTCAGAATGGTAAGAAACATTATTTTCAGCAGAGCAATATGGTGCTAAGATACAGCTCTTTCAAAGGCCTGTTGTGCCCCTATTAGGATTAGAACCAAAATCTGCAAATGGTTAATGAGAAATCCAGGCACATTTCACTGTCATTATAACAGTCCTTGGTTCAAATGCAGTATTTTACAGTTTCTGAACACAGTTAAAGTATATTAAGTATATTATCGCCCTCTCAAAAATTACAAAGAACTTATCACTAATAAAGTAAAAAATCTTCCTTTTCATGAAGGCTGAGTTCTCGTGCAGACTGTTCTGCTGTGTGCGTTGTGTCTGTTTTGTTACTGTTTAAGGCCACTATAACCAAGGATATTCTACGTGGTTTGTCTTTTAAATGTCCTGATTTTTTCACATTTGACCATTTGCACACCTTAACTGTTATTTCTTTCTGAGTTTTCTGCTCCAATTATGTCAAGAGAGTTAAAAGCAATTAACTGTGGTGCCTCATGGGCAGGTCACAGGTGACGTGTGGCCTCAAAAATTATGTCTGTTTTGCCGCAGGTCTGACTACTGCTTTTCTGACCTCTTGGATGAGGGAGAAACCCCCATGTCCTGTGACCTGACATCACTGCACATGCAAGCCCTGTGCTGAAAAATAGTCTTCATTGCCTCCCTCTGCAGTCTCCAGGGGAAAACTGAGGTCAGTATTGGTTACCTTGTCATTTTTGCAACACAGGCAATGTAGTGGTTCAGTTTCTCACCAAAGACATCCTAGAATCTCCCTTTTCATACACTGAAAGAGCAGTTCAAGGACACCCAAGAATACCCCAAAATGTATTACAATTATACGCCAGTGATTTTATTCACCTTGCCACCCTGCCTGGGCCTATGCACATTTAATTAATCTTAGAAGTATAGGAGCAGGACAGCAAATAGAGTTTGCACTCAGCACTGGTGGAATTAATTGTAGGATGGAATTCAAATGGAATCTTGGTCTGTTCATCATGGGATATATGTCATACTTATGTTCTGTATCTCAACATTGTTATTTTAGAGGACTATCCCTATTTTTCATATAGAGATGAGAGTTTGGTCTGGTAGAAAAATGAGGATTTTCTTCCCAGAGTTTTCACAGGGTTTGTTTCTGAGAAATTATGAAGAATTGCAGGCCCATTGGGTTGAAGAAGGAAGAAATTCAGATAGGATCTCTCAACTGTCCTTCCAGTCCTAAAGCCTGGAGAGAAATACATCCTTCCACTGCTCCCCTTTCTCTCCATGTATCAAAATAGTCCCTTTTGGGACTCATTGGTCACAAATTTAGGAGCCACTATAAGTTTAGCTTTCTAGGGAGCAGAGAGCAAATAACCTTTGTGGAAAGTGCAAGCTAGTGCTTAGTGGAGGAAAGCACAGCTTGCTGTGATGTCAAGGCAGAAAGTTCAAGGAAGGTTCATTGATTTCACCCTCATCCATGTAAGTTTTCAGACAAAAATAAATTGAAATTATTGGACTTGGATGGAAGGATTAGCATGAGCTATGTGAATTGTGAGTTTTCTGTCTGTAACATAAATCCAGTGGATATCCGTGGACAGTGTAGGTGTTCATTTGGATCTGTCTGTACATTAGCATGATGCAAAAACACATGTACATATCCAGTCAAGAGGAATATGTGAGAAGTTTTGCTGGTGACAGAAATGAGCAATTCAGCAAATAACACAATCAATCTGATCCTATTCACACACTAAGTCTTAAATAGATTTTATTCCTGGTTTATTGTAGTTTTCTGTAGCCACTCCTCACTGCAAAGACGGCACAACCTATTATAAGCGTCTTGAAACAGGATGTGCCAGTGCTGGAGGTAGTGGTAATTTTTCTTACATTTTTTATTTGATTATATATTGAATTACCTGAGTAATACATATTCACGTGATTAAATGTTATAGAATCATGGAATTACTAGCTTTGGAAAAGACCTCTATGATCACTAAACGCAACCGTTAACCCAGCACCACCATGTTCACCACTAAACCACGTCCCCAAGTGCCGCACACCCCTGCCTTTTGAACACTTCCAGGGATGGTGATTCCACCCCTTCCCTGGGCAGCCTATCCCAATATCGTGACACAAACATGAAGACACAGCAGATGTTTCACTACTAACCATGCATTCCTGCAAAAAGATGCCTGTGGTGATCAGATGCTCATTTGATCCTGAGAAACTCTGGAATAATTGGCTCTGAGCAGCACAGTTAACATATTTAATGCCTGACAGCCTACTCCCATGCTCTTATACTGAATATATGAATTACTGTGGTCCACAGCGCTCTTCATGGCATCACAGAAAATTCCTACCTGGATCACTCATTAATAAGACCCTGCAAGACTGAAAGTACTTGTGCTCTGATATAAAAATGACCAAAACACAGTAAGAGATATATCTAACTTTTAATTCATCTAAAAGCAATTACTTGGAAATTTGCTGAGCATACACTTAAAATAATTGTCAGATATTTCTATGGGTATTTTTTTCCCCCGCAAAGAGAACTGGCTGGTAAAATATTCATAAGGAATTATATAGGAATATAGTATTTAAAAAACTTTGGAAATTAAAAGTCTCACATAAACTAGTCTTACTGATATTAATTTGAAAGCAAGATGAACTAAAAAGGTGACTATGGTTTAATATTTAGGGGAAGTTTCTGTTTACATGTTTCTGACAAGGAAAACTATAGTTTTAGAGCAGAGAAGAAGGTGACAGAGGTCGAGTTTATGTCATATGTTCTCAACAGTGATTTCTAATACCATTTAACTGAGATTTTCTGTCCCTTTTCCCTTCCCTCCCCTGCCCTGCCCTTTCCTTCCTCAGAGACTTTGCCCTTTATCATGTTATTCCCATGAGATATACAAGGCATATCTTGTTACTAGCTAAAAAAACATAGAAATAACTGAATCTCTACACAAGTGCAAGTGGTAATTGCACAACGGCAAAATTAAGGACACCCATTTTGTAGGGGTTTCTGCTCTCAGCACTGTGTGAGGCAAAGTGCAGCAGAGTGCAGCCGTTCTTGCTGGCTGCACAATTTATGACCCTGTAGCCAGCAGATACACACCAGAGCTTAGTCACAATCAAAAAGAAAACAAAACAAAAAAAAGAAGCAATAAACTGAAAATAACTTAAGGATCAGAGATGACAAGCAACTGAACATGTAGTTCTGCTGCAATTCTGTACCTAAAGAGCTTATTCAGTCAGAGGATTTATAGGTAGAAAACGACCTTCTAACTACAGGGACTTGATTTTACCATTGGCAGCAATAAGATGTAAACTTGGCTACTTTGTACAGTTCTGAGGTCCTTCGTTTTAAAAGGATTTGGGGAAGTTGAACGATTATAGGGAAGGACCACAAAAATGATTTAAGGACTAACAGTTGCAGCCTTAGAGCGACTCAGCTTTTCAGAAAGTATTCTGAAAGGTGATTATAGCATTTAGTTTCCAAGAGAAGTGGTAAGCTCCTAATTTTTTGTTGTTGCCAAACCATACCTTGATGTCTTCCCTTCTGAACAATATATTTTACACTAATATATTTTAGACCAATACAAGTTTTTGGGCTCAGGAGAGAAGAAAGTGAGTGAAAATTGATGTAATAGGTTGTGCTACATATTTTTGTGACTGCTACTAACCTAAAGGTTTCCAGATCTTAGAAAATAATACAGTTAATAAGATAAAATACAGTCACAGGAGTATGAAAATTTGGAGAACTGCTACAGCATTGACTATTTTTCTGTAAGTTAGATACAATCTTGAGTATAAGGTGACTGGACTGATCTTGTCATAACAGCATGTTCAGCATCAAGAAATCATTAAATCCAAGTACTTAGAATGTCTTGACATTTTTCTTTCCCCTGCTGAGTGCATTATGGGATAAAAACAGATTTGCATGATACTTTTGAAGCCTTTAGTTATTTTGCCTAAATTTTGACAATAGATTCAGACACATCAGATCTAAATTTTCTAGATAATTAATCTCCTTAAATGCCACTGAAATCAAAGTATTACCATTATTAGTTCAATAGTTTCTCGTTCCAACTTTCTGCCTCTCTTTTACTTGGCAAGAGTGAAAACAGTAAGAAAATAACAGTAGTGAAAATTAGTGTGAAAGAAAAAATGGGTTCTAATATTTTCGTTTAAAAATTGTCTTTGTGACATAACTTTGAAGGAAGAACTGTAAAAGGTTGCTCTGCAACTAACAACTCTCTTTGCCACAACATAATGGAGCAGTAAATCACCAAAACAGGGAAGCAGATCTTTAGTTTGGGTGTTTTGTTTGGGTTTTTTTTAGGTAAAAGGTTCATTCTTCTGAATATATTCAGGATAGTTTGCAATATTAATGGGTACATTAATATACTAGGAGATGTAAACAGTATTTTCTCCACTACACCGGGCTGCATATTCCTAAATAGTTGAGCCCAGGTGCATGGCCCAGGTTTGAGTTCCAGGTGCATGTCTCACTCATGTCCTTACTCAGCTTGGAGGCAAGACTGAGGTAAGCAGCTTTTTCTTGTCACCACATTCCTGACACAGGGAAGGAGGTGATGGGAGGGAGTTGGCCAAGTGCCCAGTCCCTGTACACATACTACAATTCTTATGTAGCCAGTGTGGCATAAAATGCATTGGAGAAGGCCACAGATGTTGAATTAGAAAATTCTTCATTAATATCCATTCACAGCTTCTAACAGCTATGTTAAAAAATAGAAGATCCAAAAAGCATTCCTGCTTACTGTGCTGTCAAAGAGTTTTAGAAATTGGGAGATGTGCAAAGAAAAATTGGTTCTTAAGCTTTTTTCTTTTTTTTTTGTTTTAAATCGTCGGGAATCCTACATCTAATTTTCTCTTGAGTAGGGCCACCAAGAAGCATAATTCACCATCATCCATTCATGGAATCAATCTCTGTTATGAGGTACTTCTCCACACTTGTGCTAATTCCTTCTGAGATACTGGCAGCAGATAAAATTATCGCTGCTTCTTTTTCATTTGAACTCCCTAAAATCAAATCATGTAACTGTGAGTAATTTTACTGCAGCAACAACTTTCAAGCAGAGAAACTCAATTACTTCAATGAACATTCAAAGCCAATGGACCAATAAAATTTAGGGAAAGAGTTGTACCACTCTTTTACTTTTTTTTTTTCTTTTCTTTTTTTACTTTCTATTTATATCCACAGACCTTCCCAGGAGTGATGGTCAAGAAGCAAGTCTAGACAATGCTATTTATGTGCTTAGGGCAGCAGCACCAGTTAAGAAGCCCTGAAAACTTTCTTACAGCAATGTTAAGGGCTCCAAATAAATTCCATCAACGCAGGGACCAGTAGATCCATCAGAGAAACAAAATGGCATCTTTTTAGGAGGGAAACATGACTTACTGTTATACGATGCAATCACCTCTCTTGTTCTGTTTTTGTATATTGTTTTCCCCCTTATCTGACTGGCAGTGCTGTGATGAGTAAAATGTGTTAGTGAGATCAGAACTAAACTCCAGGATTATTTTTATGAAGGAAATACATCACTTCACTTTCTTGGTTATATCAGCCTCAAGATAGTTTTAAGTTGATTCTTTGGAACAGATTTGCTACTTTGTAACAATAAAATGATTTTATCACTGCTATATTTTCTCTTAGCATTAGAAAAAGAAGTCAAAGTCAGCCACCTCTATTTTATTCCATCTATCAGCACTAAAAATATCTCATTTGGATAGCTGTCCAGAATTCTTTTCAGAGGTATCAATTTAAAATACCTTTGATTCAACCACAGCTTCATTATTATTATTAGCATTAGCATTGTCATTATTCTAATTATTTACTGGGTACAACATATATCTCTAAAAGCTTGAAAAAGTATTTTTGCTGTTTTTACTGACAGTAGAGTTAAGTATTTGCTTGTATTTCAGGTACAGAAAAAATAAGAGAAACTGCTATTTTCAGACACTTGAGTATAAGAGAGAAAACTTTTGCACTTCATTTTAGGGAAAAAAAAATTTGCCTTTTCTTGCTATCATTGCTCCAAGGTTGGAAAAGAGGTGGAGTTTTTGTTTTCTTGAAAGTCTGTACATCTAAATTCTGGCACTATACATGTTTCTTGAGTGAGCACAGAGGACACATTCTGTGATCCTTGCACTGTGAACATGGATGCAGTGTTTTAGACAGAGGTTTGTTGAGGTTTTTTTTAATTGCTGACTACACTTTCTGCACTGCCTGCTGGAAAATCATCTATTCACAGAGTATTCTCCATTACTGATTTCTAACATTAAAGTTTGTAACAGGCAAGTAAAACCAAAGACTCTATCAAGTAGTGACAATTGCTACCATTGCCACAGTGATTTCCCACCCTTGTAGGTAAGGGACTGTGGACGATGATTATGGGAATCAGACAGCAGGGGATAAATGTAAAAATGTTTAAGAGCCTTTGTTTTAAAATTAACGGTTTGGTTATATGGGGTTTGGGGTTTTTGATTTATTTATTATTTTATCTAATATACTCATTCCACAAATTCTTTACTCTTTCTGTTTAAGAGCTGGAGTCTTGCTTCTAGGCACATTCCCTTTCTCCTTACCTGCAAAGTAAGTATATAAAGCCTCTGTTCTTGCCAGCCTGCATTAAACATTGCAATACAATTATCCTCAGTCACTGGACTGTTATCTCAGGGAATTGAATTAGACTTTCTAGCTTAGAAACATCAAATTATTTACACAAAGTGTTATAGTTGAAACAGATCCAGTGTAGCGCACTATATGATGGTTAGAATAGTAAAGATTAAAAAGATCAAGTCACTGATTTAAAACAGAACTAAAAGTTGAATCGGGTCCTGAGGGTACCTGTTGAGAGTCATATCAAGCAGGTTATTGCCTATCCAGAAGCATGGAAAATCAGTTTTCCATTTAGACTTGTCTCTGAGTTGCAGACTTAAAAGTTTCCTTGAGAAAGGCTTCTTTGGGACCAATAGCAGTTCTGTGGAAATTTCACTGTCAGTTTTTCACAAGTACAAGTGATCAGAACTTTTGGCTAAGAAATATGAAACAGCCTTAGATGGTTGTTCAAAAGCACCCCGGTAAGTCCCTTCAGTGTGGATATCTTAAACATTATGGTTACTTACAGGGGCAGAAAGGGAAGCATTCAGCAAAACATAAGAAACTGCTTTTTTTCCGGGAAAAAGTGCAATGTGTTTCATTGCTCTCTTTTTCAAAACAAACTAAAAACCTCTGAGATTTCCTCTCAGAAAAGTTTATCTTAATTGGCCTCTTGCCCTTATAGCTGAAACAAAGTTATCAGTTAGCATGTGCTATGCATTTTAAATCAATATAGTTTGTCACAATTATTATTTAATATCACTCTGTCAACAGTATGTCAATATAAATTTCATCCATGAAGAATTTTTGATACATAGTCCTGACTGTTGTAGGCTGTTCTCATTACAATTTAAGACTTCTTTATATATCTGGATTTTACTTGCATTACCGCTCTGAATTGTGACAAGGAATCACCATGGAACAACACTTAATGACATTCCCGAAATAAAATATCTTCCAACAAACTTAGGAGTTTTCCATTGGTACTTACCCCATAACTAGATGTAACTTCTCACCTCCACCTTCCAACATATTCGCATCAGTGTCCATTCACTACTCACTTCCCTGACCATGGAAGTGTTCCCAGTAAACAGGATGAAAGTCGTTCATCCCACCAGCCCTTGTGGCTGACTTTAGAGGGTCAATCACTCTTCACGTGCCCCTCCAATACACGCAGTTTTAAAGCAGCCTCCCACCAGGGCAGCTTGTGCTACATTTGGGGCTGGGCCAAGAGGGAGTGAGCACCCCTGCTCCTCTCCAGGGCATCCCTGAGCATTCCCAGGCCCCCTGCTGTGTCCAGCTTCCCCAGGCATCACCAAGCATCTCTAGGGCAGGGGAGGCCCTAAGCTGAACTTGCTGCCACTGGCACCACAGCAAAACTCTCCTGAATTCAATGGGATGGAAATGAGCCCAAAGGATAAAAATACAAGGATAATGCTGTGGAATGCTGGTCCTGAATAGTTTCACTTGAATTTGAAGTGAAGGAAAAAAGGAAGGGAAAGAAATAAGTTTGATATGAGTTACAAGATGCTATGTTTTCCCTTTCCACTACAAGTTTTCACTTCTTTGCCAGAAAGAACTGTGGTGTCTCTTGTCATTACTCTTTTTTGTTATTTAAGTTAAAATAATGCATAAAAAAAATTCTCCCCATTTCCCCCATATACATACTAAAATATAAAAAGGTAGAGATAAGTGTAAAATCCAACCTTTATTCCACTTTGAACAAGCTTGTGTATATCCAAAAAAGGTTCCTTGAGTATGTCTCCTTCGGGAGTGAAAATCTTCACATATCCTTCTTTCTCAAGAATAAAGAGGCGATGGGATCCATCCCCACAATGTACTGCTCCAACAGGCTGCCTTAGTCCACTCACAACCTCCTGAATACAGAAGCAGTTGTGCTTGTGTTTTCTAAAGAAATTTAAAGAAATAATGAGAAATTCTTTCTCATAACCATGACACAGCAATGTTCTTAAAAGATAAAATTATTGCCCTGCAATGATATTTAAAACAGCTTTAGATTTAAAAAGTTTTATATATTAATGTATATAAGTTATTTCCTTGAATGTATGCAAGCACATAATACAGAAAATCAGTTTGAGCTTCACTTCAGCAAAATTTGGTCTGTATACAAGAAAGAGAACATAAAATAAACTAAGATCCAAAATGTAGAGCAATGGAAGGGGAAAATGTGGTGAAAGAGAATAATTTAGAAATACAGAATTTCTACCATCAAATAAACAGAGTAAATTTCATCACTTTGATAAAATTTGGCTCCTAAACGCCATTTTAAAATAATGACCCATGATGGGATAATCTCATTTAATTATTTTCACCAAAAAAAAATACACAAATTAAATAAATTGAAGATCACAACATAAATATTTTACTAATAAACTTGTAGTTGTTTAGTAGTACCAAATTCAGGTACAAATTGATTCTCAGAACTACGTATGATCCAGAGGCTGGACAATAACCAGTATCCACAGGGTGGATCAGACCAGGATTCTAACACCTTTTCAGCAAGGCAAATATCAAATGGTACTGAAATGCTGAAGCTCATGTAACTTTCTCTTTTGACGTACACTAGCAGCAGCAAAAGAAAGTCACATCTGGAAAACACAGCTGCTCAGCATAGGCACACATGGAGCTGTTTCACTGTGAAAACCACAGGTTTTGCTAGTTTTTGTTTTTTTTTTTCAGATTAAACAGCATTTATCTTTATGAACCTGCTGATCTCTTCCTCTTTGTCATATTCTTCCATGTGGTCCAGGGAGTTAGAAGCTGGCCCTCGCACTTGTTTTCTTGGAAAATCTGGAAAGCACACACCACCATCTCTTCTTGCATAGTAATAGCAAAACTCGTCAGCTGTAGTTTGGAGAAAACCTTAAAAGTGAAAAAGAGTATACAAATATTTAGTTTGTTGTCATGTCTGCAGTTTTGTGTCATCAAACTCATCTTTAAATAGATTATAGAGGAAAAAGAGGTCATTTTAAACAAAGGACTATCTGCAAAAAAAAAAGCTTTCTCTGTATAAACATAAACTGAGTATTGCCTTTCACAGTTTATTCATTTGTATTTGTATTAAGCCTCATTTTCAGTGTGCTTAAGTTTCATTCAAAATGACACAACAGTTCACTCACTAAAAAATCAAGAGACAAAATTCAAAGTTGAGGCTGTGACACACTTCTCCCTAATTTTAACCCTATCAATCAAATATAGTATCTGCTGTAAAATAGCTTGAGCAGTTTCTGTTTAACTTATTTTTTTTTAAAGTGATTTGCTCTAGTCAAAATCTCAGTAAAGACTTCGGTAAAAGACACGCAGTAAAGATTTTGTGGAATGCTGCCAGCAAAGGATATTGGTTGGAGAGGTGAATAATCAGTTGTCTCAGAAAGTGGGAAGTACTGCTGAAAACTGCAGTGTGGTGACATCCAGTTGGCCTCTGAATTAGCTGGGCAATGTCCTGTGGTGAAATCTACTTCCTCAGCCCCATCCCCTGAAAAGGGGGATATGTCTCTTGCTGCGTTGGATGAAAGGCGGTCCTTAGGTTTTAGGTTAAAATGGGAAGGAGTTTGAAGACCCAGAGAAAAAATGAGAGCCTTTGAGTAAAAACCCTGCCACTATTGCTATTACTTTATTGTATTACATTTAATGACATTAAAAAGTATCTATTTGTGTTCACAAACCTATTTCTAGTCATTCCTATCCAGATTTTAATCAGGAGTATTAAATCTAAGAAGACAGAGTCTGGCTAGTTATACATGTACTATTTTACCAGAACATTGTTAAGATAATATGTCTTAAGTTACCTTCATTCCTTTTTGCATTACTGGCAACTGTCTTAAGATGTACTATGGTCCAGGACATAACTCATAGGATACACAGAATTAGCACTTAATTGGAATTAGAGGCCTAATTTATGCATGGCTTTACCACTTGTGCATAATGCAGTAATCCATAGGTCTTGGCCATAAAACTTCTGGCTTACAATGTACAATAAGAACTGATCAGGGACAGCTGTGTTTCATTGGAAAATGCCAATTTCTTACAAGCGAAGCTTTTTCAGAAACATTATCAATTTTGACAAAGTTTTAGTTAACATCATGTTTCTGGTCCAAGCTCAAACTTCTGGTCTAAATGAAAAAGACAGAAACAGACAGCAAACCTTGTATCACTATACTCCAATGTCTTGTAATTAGGGTGTTTCATTAGGAAGAGGAATATTCAGGTCAATGCCCCTCATCTGTCAGGCAAGAGTTTGACCCTAAGTCTCCCATTTCCCAAGTAAATGTCCTAACAACGACTTTATTAGCTATCCTGGGGTGGTCTCTCTGTGGCTTTCTTCATGGAAAATTTCGAAAGAGTTCAATTTCTTCCTTATGTGGAATAGGAAAATTTTTTAGATCCCAGAATTTTTGTGGAGTGAAAAGCCTTTCCCACCCAAATATACTTCTTTTAATATACATCTTCCTTTAAAAATATTGGAAAAATTACATGACAAAGCCTGCCTTTGATTTCTATAAAATAATATCTGGAAACACATGTAGTGTGTTGTGGTGTAAAAGTTTAATTGGCATGATTTGGAGCTTCAGTAAATTTAATCTCTGAGGAGCTGCTTTTAATTTCTAGTAGTTATTTGGAGAAAATGGAAGATATAATTTCAAGTGGAACAACTGAAGAGGAACTCGGATATAATCACAGAGTAGTATTCCAAGGCTTGTAGATATAATGCCAAAATCAAAGGTTATCTAAAATCTTGCTGTTGAATTATTTGACTTAAGAATACAGGGGTTTGTCTTTAATAATTTGTTTCTCTAGGCACAGGGGGTCATTCAAAAAATGCAACAGCAAATTAGAGGTGTACTATTGCTAAGAATTTATAGAATTTTCCAGGTATACCATTTACTGTTTACTAAAGATAAACTGCTCTTGGCTTGAGTGTTGTCTTTAGCCAGGGAAACCCAGAACGTGTTGCGATCATATTGTTCACTTGGTGCATGTCCATTTCAAAAACCAATCAGATGCAAACTCACTTGACCAGTCCAACGCCTTTTCTCATATGTAAAACTAATCCCATTGCCTCATGAAATATTTTATCATGCACTTAAGTGCATAGTGCACTGCAGCTGCCTTTTGCTGTTTAGCAAACCCATCAGCAGGTTCCAAGAAAGGATAAGGCTTATGGACCATGTTCATTAGAAATGCTTGTAAAAAAGTGGAGTTAGAACTAAACTATGAAAAATGCTGCATTACTGGAAGGAATGTAACCTCTGTAAATACAGTTTCACCTGTGCATTAATGGTGTAATTTTGCTATTTTGTTCTATAAAAACCATGGTAGTCTAGGAAAAAAAAAATCTCCATGTGTTATATATGCTCCATTTAACATACTAACAGCTTCACTGAGGACATTTAGAGAAACATTTGCTCCTATCTGCTCCTATTTAATATCTTCTTTCTCATGCTTAGACTGTAAGGTCTTTAGTGTAGAGTTTGCCATTTTGTTCAGAGTTTGTACAGTGTCCAGAAGAATGGTCCCTGACAAGTGCCCCTAAGCACTAGAATTGTTTGGAGAAAAGAAAAAAAAAAAAGTAATAGGGACTGCAATCCTTGGTCCTGTGTGAATTTCTGTACTTACTAATTTATTTTAAAAGACTCATACATATTATTACAAGTTTTCTACCAGCTGTGTACGTGTTGACAGAGCAGTGCCTGTGTTAACAAAGAAAATTGAAATCACAAAGGAAGATTAAACATCATGTTTAAGTGTCAGATTTTGCACAGGCTTGCATTTCTATGCTAAACTTTCTGTCTTGCAAACAAGAATCCAACGACAGGCTTTTCAGTTAAGGCAGCTACAGTGAAGGCTTTCTGTGTTCGCCTTTATAAAACACTGTGGGAATAAATTGCAAGATTAAAAGCCTTTTCAAAGGAAAACTGCTCCCAGCTGATCCCCACCTCCTCTCTCCACTTGTATTTGCAGTCAGTTGTTCCTCACACTGTATGTCCCTTCCTATCCTACCTTCACCAAATTCCACTTTGCTGGATTCCCTGATTACCCATTCCTTTGCCTCTTCTCTTAGATACACAACTCCAGTGCCACTGTAGCACGTGTCTCCATCTGCAGCAAGTCAGACTCCTCTTCACTCCCTCCCCCGTTTGCACTGCACACAGGATTGAGAATAATCCACTCATCTGAGTAGACCTACACTGCCTTTGAGGGCACCTGGAAGTCAGGCTCACCTGCTTTACTCCTGCTGTGACCTTGAGCATACAGTTCAATATCATGTCAAAGAAGCCTTTACCTGCTTTGGGTCTTTTTTATGACAGCTAGATGTGAATGTGTTCAGAAAACCCCCACATTGTCCTCTCTTCTTGACTGCCAATGAAAACCAAATCAAAGACATGATTTCAGACTGATTGTTTCAAAATGTACTAAGTCCACTGGTAGCTCACATAATTTCCAGCTGGTTTTCAAGTGACTGGTGACCCTTTTCTCATGCTCAGACACTGCAGGGCCAGGGTTCATCCCCTTCATTCTCTTGTTATCTGTAGCAAATTTATCAGCCACTACTATTTTTCTGCAGGTTGACTGTGTTGACTGTGACTATTAATCAGCCATGTTAAAACCTCTGGCAGTGCTTTGTGAGTTGTAGAATTTCTTAGAATTCCAATGTTTTGGGCTAGAATTCCAACATTTAGGAACACCCTGTTTTGTGTTTGAAAAATCCTATCAAGCATCTGTTCTGATAATGCCTGGATTCAGATCTGGGCCTGGATCTGAATTCACCCACAATCATCTGGAATCCATTTCTTTAAATAAAAGTAATGGAGACCAGATAGCTCAAAATCTCTCCCATGTCCTTGGATGGCACTGTGGCTATAGCACAGGTTTGTTCCTTAGAATACACCACTTCCACTGGCATGGATCAAGTTTCTGCTTATGTCTAAAGGCAGACTCAGCTGTGCTTTTCTTTACTAGCTATATTAGTAATAAATATTGACAGTCTTCCCTTATGACCTTGGAAAACTTAAAATTCATGTTGATTGAACACCCTTCTCTAAATCACTTAACTCCAGTGTCTCCATCAATAATCACTTAAACTGAGGCCTGCAGTAAAGATTAGATGAGAAATAATCAGAACAGTTATCTGGAATGAAGCAGGGAAGCTCTAATCTCACAGTCTTTGTGAAACATTACACCCTCCTGCATATCCATACAATCCTAACAGCTATTGTTATTATTCTGTTTGAATAAAGAATAGGGTCCACTTTTTCTCTCAATATTCCTAAAGAATTCAGTGGAAGTTCTGATACAGTCATAACTGGTGGGCAAACTGCTGTCTTCAAAAGAGGTAACCTAGGATCTGCTAGAGTTTTTGTCTTTGCAGGAGACAGGACAATAAATGAATTTTTGAAGCTAACTCATGAAAAATACTGACATGTAATTTCTCAGCCTTGCTTAATATGTATTGCTAAAATTTCAATCCTAGAAAAGATGCTTGCTATCTTAAAATGTTAATAATATTTCTCATTTGTGCAGGACTTAAGGGATAAAACTATTTTTGTAGTCAGCAATTTCCTTAAACTCCGTTGTTTTGGTGTTCAGAAACAATTAGCACTCCCTAATGGAGGAAGAGTAATTATTCGACATTTTAACAAATGCACAGTGAATCATTGCCAGAGACCTTGGGTTTGGGGGCCTGTTAATTTTCAACTCTGTTAAATCCTCCAGGCTAAGATGAAAACATAGCTCCCACATTTTCTATTTTTTTCTTTCTTTCACAGTAAATATTATTACGGATATACAAGTCTCCCAAGGAAAACGGAAACCCCAAATAAGTTGTTATTATGTATATTTCAGAGTGTACAAGACTATTAAACTATATTAAAATCCTAAAAGCCATCTTCTCAAAAAGAGGGACCTGAATCTTATTTAATACCTTTGGGAAATCCTAGAATAGGTATCAACAACCATGAGTACCAGTCAACTCACCAAATTAATCCTGTTGGTGGATGTAAGTATGCAACAAGTTTTTGTTAGTACAGCCTACTTTCAGAACAAGTATTTAGAACAATTATTAGCATCTGATTGATGTAGGAAAAATCCTATTTTAACTGATGCTAAAGTATGTAAGCTCTTTTCCTGCGAAGCACAGCGCTCTGCCCAGTGCTAAAGTTATGCTTTCATCTGGTTATCTTTCAAGGCAACCTGGGTGGTCACAAAAAGCACTTGACATCTTGATGCACTTCAGCAGTTTTACATATACACAAACTTTGTAGAAAAATAAATTTGTCATTCGTCACCACATATGTTGATCTGAGGAGCGAGGTTCCTGTGGCTGTAGCTCCTGTGCTGCTCAGCCCTTTCTCATTTTCTCTCCCTCCCTCTCTCCACCTCCTCCTTCTTTCCCCCTTTTCCTTCTTTCACTTTTTTTAATTAAACAAATTGTTTTCTCATAAACACAGAATTTCACAAAACAACTCAGAGGGTCTCGCTCTGCATAATATGAAAATCATTTGTGCTAGCTACAAACTCATGTCAAAAATGTCTTTGTGCTGACTTCTTATATGGGCCAAACATTAGAATATCTAATCTGTTATCGCTGTTCGGCAGGCAGTCTTGGCAACTATGATCTATTCTGCTTTGCTTTGGGGAATGTGATAAAGAGCAAGAAACAGCTGGTTTAAGAAAGCCTTAGAAACATCTCTTAGTTTATAAAGACAATAATAATATTTTCATATTTGAATGGGTTGAGATACATGCTAAACCACAGTTAAGGGAAAAAGTAAGTAAATCCAAAATGTTTTTTCAAGTCAATAAAAGAACACTGCAAAAAAATCCTTCCACTCTTGGGATCTCAGAGAAAACAAGTACACACTGTACACATGCAATTAAAAAACCGCCCTCCAAATCCCATCCACTTAAACTATCCCCTTTACTCAAATATGTTTATATTATATTACAAAGCTGTGTTCATATGTTAAAAATGACTATGCAGAAATTCATTTTTCATCTCATTATCAACTCTTTTCTTCCAGTCTGTGTTGCTAGTTTAAAAAATGAAAAAAAAAATCTTAACCAATTTAATTATTTTCTCCTGTGTGGTATTGTTTATAAGTAGTGTTTGGACAGGGAAAAAAGCATAGTTTAAAAATGACAGTCTTAAACATACAAATAATTTACTATTGAGAATACCAAAGATGTTATTTAACATAATAGTGTCTTAAGACTGTGTTTCTAAAAGAGCCATCTTCTGCGGTTATTTTGTTGATACAGTTACAAGTGATAGCACACATTTGGTGACTGCCTCAGACAACACAGGGCAAACTCTGCTTTTGGTTATGTCCAGCTAACTCTACTGAGTACAGTGAGGAAGTGTTAGGTAAGTTTAGAATTTGGTTGTTAACAGCATGTTGGAAGTGATTCAAAGATCACAGAAGTCTATCAAATAAGGCCCTTTGATTTCAATGGGCTTTAAACCCTGTGAAAAAACATCAGTTTCTAAGGTAACAAAACCAGAAAAAAAACTTTACTCATCAGCTTTTAGAGGCTACAGAAGACAGCCAGGACCTTTTATTTCTTGCATTTTAAAGCAATCTACCATTTAGAATGCCCTTTTGGATGGCCAGCTCTTGTTTGCATGATTAGAATTAACACACTAATATTTCAGCAAAGGTAGTAATTTCAGGTGCCTTTGACAACAGTCGAACCATGTGTGTTTCATGGAGAGTTTAACAGGAGGGTGGCAAGAAAGCACTCAAAGTATTTATCTCCCTACACAAGATCTGCTGTGAAGACAGATACTCTGTCTCTGCTTGCCAAAATTCCCTGGATATCAATGGGGATTTTTCCTGGTTAAAAGCTGGATCTATAACCACTCAGGCAATATCAACATATCAGGACATCCTTTAGCCCCATATTTTTTAATGAGTTTTACCTGGTGTGTGACCTCTGCAGGTATAATAGAATTCTTTACAATAGTCTTTGCACAGGTAGGGAAGAGTTAGTTCTTTTTCAGGAGTTTCCCCTTTCTCAGGTGAGTGGAATAGGTTCTGAGCGTGAGGTGAGCAGTGTGCACACTTGATTTCCTCCAGTAGCTTCGCACATTCTGTGTTGTTGGTAACAGAAAGGACCTGCAAGCCACAAACCAGAGAAAAATAAATGTGTGACCTGTGTCCCCATCTTACACAAAGAAAGATTGCATGGCCTAATGCCATAAATAATGCCTGTGGAACCAATACAGTTATTATCAATGCATCGAGTGTCATGCCACAGTTCTGGAGGTGCAAAAGTTATTACTATGAAATGTGCAATATGCCATTGGTACAGTGAGATTCTAATTTCTCTGATTTCTTATAGAAGATTCTGTAAGATTTCTTATCTGAGTTTACTTCTCAGGTAAGAATAACAGTACTCAAGTTATTTTAAGGACCCATGCCTGCCATCACGTTGGCAATCTCTGTATTAGAGGGGTCATTTATATAAGGGGGAGTTACAGCAGCAGGCTTTCTACCCACTTCTCTTATGAGAAATACCTGAAAACCTAACTTGTAAGGTGGGCTGCTCAAGTTTAGAGACTAGAAATTAAAATTGTACCATAAAAACGCGTCAGGAAAATCATGTCTAGGTGTTTGTAAAATAGGTGTATCTTGGACAGCACCGCAGCCTGGCTACTGAAGTCAGCAGGTGCCGTGGATTTTTCATGCTTTAAATGCTGTTCTGCTCTTTGCTCTCTCTAATGCAAACGATTTGAAGGTGGGAAACCCACTATATTTTCAGACATATCTTTCTGTAAGTGAAAAAGTAGAATTTGTAACATTGTTTGTGTCAATATGGAAACTGTAACTTTGTCCTGAAAACAGCGTATGTTATGTATGCATAGCACTTAAAGAGGCACAAAACCACAACTGATGATGTGTTTAAGTAAACACAGGAGCCTAAGGAGTGCAATGTCATGAAATTGTGAAAAATAATGGAAAACAGTGTAGTTTCTTTATTAGCTTTTGAATGCAGTGCACTTTGTTAATCTGTTGTTAACCACAGGGATGTTTTTTTATTGTTCATTCCAATGGTGGGCAGTGGAAATGTGTCCTCTCCATTGAGAGGGACTGAATCCGATCCAATGCAAAAACAAAGCTCAGGTTCTTTCTGCTATTTATATAATGCAGCTATAAACAAAGACTGTAAGACACTTATGTTTAGAAACACTACTGTGGTAAATATTTGTATTGTGTAAAATTTGTAAATATTTGTAAAATAAATCACACATTTGAAAATATTTCTTGTTTTGCCATAGTTCATATCTCTGAACCGATTTTGTAGAAGGACTTTCCAATGTAATTTCCTTGTGATGTAACATTAAAGGGAATTACCTAAGTTACTTTTGATAAAATAAGTTTTTTAATGCAGGAAGACTCCTGATATGCTTGAGTCTGCTGTCTCATAGGTCAGCTCTCTTCTAGGATGCTATGCTTTGATAACACAGGTCTAAACTCAGTTTTTTATTTACAGGTCATAATTACATAAACCTCAAATGCTTGAGAGAAATGTACTTTCCATTGTTTAAAACAGATATGTATTCAAAATATTACACAATATATGGCCCATACGTTTAAACAAAATCCTATTTAAAACAATAGTTATTTAGAAGACAAACTATCTAGGAAAATGTAATCTCAACATACATATATTGTCAAAAGGCTATCTGAACTGTGCACTAAAGTTTAATGTCGGAAGTTGGACCACTGATAAGAAGAGTCCCATTTAGCTTCTACCCTTATTCTGGATGTGCTGCCACTGGCTTCAAAAAGAATCCTCCAGGTTTGCCAGGATCACTAAATGCATTAAATGTTCTGTTCTTTAGACTAGCTGCTGTTAAACTATCCTCAGCTCCATAGCACCTGCAGGTCAGGTGATTAATGTGATTAACATCTGCCACATATAGTATTATCCCTCTTCAGACCTTTCTTGATAATATAATTGTCTTACATATTTTGTAAAGGGTTTCTTTTTTTTTTTTTTTTTTTTACCTTTAAGACAGTAATCAATTAATTACATGTTGCATGCATGGCAAAAGCTTTGCATTAGTCCTGAATTCTTTAGGGAATTCTTTCCATGGCTACAGCCTCTTCTGTTCTGAAAAAGTTTAGATACCTTTTGCTAGATTGCTCATTTGGGCCATAGCAGCGGAATTGTTAACCTTAGTCTTCTTTCTTGAGTTTCAGATATTGGTCTAGATAGGGTAAATCTTGAAGACAAGAACTAAAAACGTAATGATACCTACTATAAACTATAACCAAAATATGTAATAACTAAAACATTGAACTTGACTGAATACTGCCTAGGATTGCAGTCCAGGTAGTAGAGGCTTGACGTGCTTGCCGTAATCTCTGCTGCTGAGGCAATATTCTGCATTCTGACTTTTCTAAGGGATGCTCTGATTCTGATGGGAAGGGGCCTGTATAATTCAATCAGGTCATTGTCTGCCAAACAGAACAAAGTCTGAAGCCAATAGGGGATGAGCAAAAACACTATCCATAAATGCTACTTTTTAAGAACATCATGTCACTTCTCTCTTGAAGTAAGGATGAAATGACCCATTTTGGTGTTTCCACCAAAGGACTGTGAGTATAGACCCTTCAAAGTACTTGCCTACAGTCAGTAATATCACCTGGTTTGCAGAAGTCTCAGAAGTTTTCATCAGGGAGTTAGTTCATCTTGGGCTTTCTTGTGGTAACAGTGTGATGGCATGTTTAGAAGTACAAGTAAACACAAGGTAAATATTCAGTGTGCTTATTCAATTAACTCTATAGAGATGCAGATAGAAAACTGTACTTCTACTGGAAGACTCCAGAACACATTGTGAACAGAGGGGGAAAAATAAATTACAGGATAGCAAAGCTAATTTACTGTTTCTTGCGGAGAACATAATTGACGTTGCCTGGTGATACAGGCTTGCCAACATTTCAGTCCTCAAAGTTAAGACAAAGGGATCCTAATCCCCCTGAGCAGCTGCTATCCAGGAATTAACCACAGGAATTCACCTCCTCATGTCATTTCTGGAATGAATCTTGGTCATATAATAGCTAATCGGAAGATTAAGGAATGAGAGTCAATCAATTATCTGAAAATCAAGTACAATGTTACTTAACTTTTAGAATGCTCAAGCAAAATAGGGTGGTAACATTTGCTCTGTGTGAGGTCTGATGTGTAACTCTGTACTGGCTTGGAGATAGGACAACTCTCTATTCTGAATTTCAGTAAATCGATAATGTATTTATCCTGGAATATACTAAACCAGTTCTAAGCAGATTCTGAAATACTTATTTGAATGAAGCTTTTTCTGTTGGATGTCTACTTTGAAAATGACCTTAATGTTGACAATGGCTTTGGTCTTTTGAAGAAATGTAAACTAATTTCCTGCTTCAATTTTTAAAGTCGTATGTGAAACCAGCAAACTGCAGTGCTTTAAACTAACTGTGCTCTGGAAAATATGTAAAACTTCCAAACATTTATTGCAACATGCCTAATAATGATTATGCCTGCTGCTGACTAATTTACAACATCTGTAAGATCATCCTTTAATCTCTAGCCACATGAAAGTAAAATGGGGAGACTAAAGGTAAGATAAATCCTGGAATGCACAGGAAAGCACAGCATACTAAATTGGTTTATCAACAGAAAAAAGAGTGCAAAGAAGAAGAAACAGGAGATGACACAATAGACAGAAATTCTTTACGATTAATGTTGTCATCTGTTTTGTGTACTCTGTCATATCTAGTTAGAGAAAGGCAGTAGAATTTTGATGCTAACAGAAGGAAAAAAACAGTGAAATAAGTAATTGCATTAAGCCATATTTGATATACAAGCATTTATGTCTAAAAATCATGTGGTGACGAGATTGTTCAGCTGTTGAGTTGAACATATGCCTCTTCTGTATTATAGTGCTGGATTATGTCATTAAAGAGTTCAGTTTCAATTTTAGGGTAATATTTAAATAGATCATTGTACTAAGGCAGCTGTTAAAGGGACCCCAAGATGAGTTATTTGTTTAGTTGGATGTGTTCAACAATAGCCTTTGTTCATGAAAGAGCCAGAGCAAACAAATGATTGTAAAAGGGCACACTTGAAAACAATTACTTTTCACCCATTCCTTGACAGCCTTGGCTGTGAAACCATCCAAGGTAGAGAGAACTTCTTTGCCTGTCAGGCTGTAAGCAAACTTTTAGAAAAACTGGTATTACAATGTTTGGCTGGGATATAGTAGCCCTTCATAGACAAGCGGATATTGCCAAAAAAATAAAAGAGTTAAACGTCAACAACGGGATGCAAACATTTTACTTGAGCCAGTGCAATGCTGTATCTGCCCCTTATGGTAGCTGCATTATTGTTCCCAAAACTGCAGGTGGTGTTTTCATTTATAAGCACAGATCAATAATTTGGCCAAATTCTCATAGACCCAGCATTTTAACCAAGAAGCACTTATGAGAATGTCTACTGAGCATGCTCTATTTTTTTTTTTTTTTTTTTTTTTTTTTTTTTTTTTTTTTTTTTTTGGTAAAGATGGCAGTGCTCAGATTTCTGTTAATGGCATGGCCACTCCATCGTGTGGGTATATGATGGAGTTAAAAAAAGCTGGTTTTGGAACTGTAGTAGAAAAAAGTTAAAAAATGTGCTTTTAGAGAAGTTACATTCAAATGTATACCATAATACTTTGCCACATCTTTTACACGCTGACCACCTCATTCTCAAGTGACACATATTTTGACTTTTTTTTCTAAACACATATTGATATGATAAAGCAGATTTGTGAATTTCTTAAACATTAATCATCGGTGAAAAAAAGCCTGATTTTATAACCTTGTAAAATAACATTCCTTAAAAACTGTAGCTTATATGTTAAAGAAAATACAAAACAGGTTCTACAGCTCAGAAATAGGTACTGTGGCATATATGGTCACTTCCTCACATTTACATCAGGTTTTTAGCACCATTAGTAAGAAAAAACCACACTGAAAAGGAATTAAAAGATCTTTTAAAGTAATAGTAAGAAGAGAATAAACACTTCAACTGCCTGGGGATGGAAAACTAACCAAAACTGAACTTCCAGTTTATTGCATTCAACCAATTACCACAAGGGTCTCCAAGCACTGAATAATCTCAGTAGTATATATGCCCCCAAGACATTGCAAACAGGGTGAATTAAGGACATATTTTCCAGTCCTTATTATTTTTTCCTTTCTTTTTTTTTTTTCCTTTTTTTTCAGCTAGATCTTTCAGGTTATCTGTGTGTGGTTATAGTTTAATTCAATTATCACACAGGAGCTTAATGACACTGTCTCTAGACAACATGAAGAAATATATCTGCCTTGAATCTCAAACTGCTGCTGCATATGGTATGAATAAAGAGAGATCTGCAGCTGAAAACCTGCAGTAAGACAG
>VZTX01018108.1:159837-250375 GCA_013400915.1 Pardalotus punctatus
GGCCTGCGGCGCGCCCCGCCTCGAGGAGATCCCCCCGCCAGGGGGTCCGGCTGCCCCCTTCACCCCCGGGGGAACGGGAGCCGGGCCTCCAGGAGGGCCGGCGGAGAGAGGGAGGGGGAGAGGGAGGGGGCGGGCGCCTTCCCGCTCCCCTGCCTCGGCAGGAACCGGTGGGATCGCGGCGGTGCCCGGCGGAAGGCGAGCGCCGTAGGTGGGTCCTGCGCCCCCGACGGCCGAGGCGCCCGAGTCAGGGCTCCCTCGGCGTTCGGCTCGGGGTCTGCTCGCCCGCCCATTGCCCCCTAACGCCTCGAAAGGCTCCAGAGGCGTGGGGCCAAGCGCGCGACGGGCGTCGACGGCGGGAGCTGCCCTCAGCTCCCGGTGGCTTTTTCCAGCGGAGTTTCGGCACCGTGGCTGCCCCCGAAGATGCCGCGGGCTGGCAGACCCTTGGTGTGTGTGAACGCGATGACCAAGGTACAACCTGGTGGTGGTGGCGGCACGGCGGCCGTTCCTAAAGGTGCGAGGGAGCGGCATGTGGGAGGGTGAGAGTCCTCCCGGTGTGCCAAGAACGGGAGACACGTATGGGAAGAGCAGAAAGATCCAAGTACCTGGTGCTTGGTGGCAAGAAAACACCTGAGAGGCCAGGACAGAGCCAGAAAGGAAAAGGCTAACACAAGCTGACAAGGGGTGAAGTGGAGGGAGAAGGTGGAAGCCCAGAGAGCGCCAGCCCAGGGTAGGCCCTCAGAGGTGGCTGAAGTGCCAGTGCAGCTACAGCCACTGACTTGGAGGTGAAAGGCGGCTGGATTAGTAAAGTCAGAGGTGTGTTTACCAGGGACTGCCTGCTTATCCCAGAAATAGAGGAAAAAGTAGCTTGTACCCAAAGAGGCCCCTTAGGAGGGAGAAAGGGAAAGTATTGCATTAAGTTCCTCACGTACACTGGTGTCATTAAACCAACTAGGCCCTGGTCCTGTTTTTCACCAAACAAAGTAAGTCTCTTCATATTTACACTTGAACTCTTAAGCAGCCACACTGAACTAAATAGGAGTTTGGCACGGATGATTAGCACGTCAGATAAAGTATTAAGTAGACACAAAGACTCTTTCCCTTCAAGTGCATTTTTGAAGGCAAGTGGTTCCTTAACTCACGCCTGCTCCTTGTTTTGCCTCTGACTCTCATTTGGCTGAAGGTTTTCCCAACCAAGTCTTGAGCCATGTTCACATGAGTAAGGGAGGCCTGTGGTGCAGCCTGGGCCCCATCACTCCTGTTGATGAGTGCAATAACAGTGTGTTCTGGTGATACAGCATCCTTGCTTTGTAGTTTTAGAGAAGGCACTGCTTTGCAACATGCAGACTTGTTCCATGAGCATCCTGATATGGCAGAACTGGAACAGTGCAGTTCTACAACAGCAGCTAATGCCCTTTTCATTACTCTGGGGTATTGTGTAAACTATTCCAAAGTAAAAGTGATTCTGGTGTACAGCAGAATGACAGTATCAGAATAAAGTCACTTTTATTCTGGAGCAGACTCTTTTACAGGGGATTACACTAGCAGAACTGTAGTGGCCTAAGGATACAGCAGGAGGTCTGTATCTTTCCCTGTGTAGGCATAAATATCTGTTTCTATGTGTACCTGTATCAGTTGTCAGAGGAGCTGAGTTTGAGGTGTGTTAATTAGATAGAGAATGATTTCCTGAAATGGGATTTAGATCAAGTTGCCAAACTAAGAGAGAACTGACAGTTTGTGAAGGTCTGTTTCTATACAGAAATTTTACATGGATCTATGATGGAGACATTTTCCAGAGATTCTGTGGAACATACTATTGACCTTGTATAATATAAAAGGCTCAAATCTTCAAACTCTATAGTAATAGGGTGATGTAAAGATGTATAAGCAAGACTTGAAGAAGGTTGAATGTTCTTTAAAACCTCTGAATAGAAATTGCTGATTCTGAGGGTTTTGTCTAAGAAGACCTGGTTTAATCTAATGTTCCTTTCCACACTTTAAGAGTACTCATTGGCTTCTTTTTTAATGAAGTATTTTTCTCAAGCTGGTTCATACAGGATTTTGTCTATAAACCTTTTTAATAATACAAAGTTAAGGTCAGTATTATGCCAGTTCAGAGTGTCAACTTCAGGTGACTTCCAGCCTCTGATAAACAGAGATAAGGGAACACTTATAAAGGGAAAATATATACATAGGAAATATGGATAATAAACATATCAGGCTTTTTAAGGCAACCTGGATTCTGTCACATGAAGCTCATTACTAGAAATGATTAAACATGGTGGTGCCATAAGTGAGCTGAATAAATTCTGTTATTTGTTCAGATGTAGATGAGAATCTTTGTAGGACATAAGTAAGAATCATCGGGTTACAATTCAGTTACATGTGAAATGGTTAGAAAGTTTTAAAAAAGGAAGCTTGTCTGCCACCCTGTTTGAATGTACCTAGACTTTCTTCTAGTTTTTCTTGGGAGATAAACAGACTTTGTTTAGTTACACCATTACTTTAATCATCTGTATTATTATGTATATAATGATATGTCTTGGGTACCAGTATCATACGGATTAAATGTGTCAGAGTGGAAGGCTGATTGTGGCATGCATTTGAATTTACTGCTTCTCAAATTTTTTTATGTTATACATATTTTGCAAGGGAATTTAACTGCACCAAGAAACTTGATTTCAGGTTTGAAGACCTGTTGGATATCAGAAATAATTTTTTCACTGAAAGGATGGTTAAAACATTGGAATGGACTGTCCAGGGAGGGGTGAAATCACTGTTTGTGCAGTGTTCAAGAAATGACTGGATGTGCCATTTAGTGTTGTGGTTTAGTTGGCATGGTGGTGGTCAGTCAGAGGTTGGATTTGGTGAACTTGGAGGCCTTTTCCAACCTTAATGACTCTATGATTTTAAGTCCATGAACTCCCCAGTAGTTTGAACAGAAGGGGAAGCGTGTAGTTATGTGTAGCAGCTAGAGTCAGTTTTGGGAAATACAGTTACCACAGGATTTTGCAGTTAGGAGCAGAAGCTGGGCAAAGCAATTTCATGGCACCAGGTTTGATGGAAGTAAACAGTAGGATCAAGTTATTCCTAAACTACCAACAGATGTTGTCTGATGGCACAGATTTACATATTTTTGTGATCCACAGGAAAACTTTACATGTGGTCACCTTATTTGTGAAAAGCTAAGCCTATGTAGTCTGAGATGTGTCTTCATGGGGGCTAAATTCCAACCTTCCACACTGGTAGCAAATACCTGGCATGCCATGAGGATGCATATTGCAATGTTGGAGCAGGCTTGGAAATTATGATATTATGAAATTATGATATTCTGAGAAATTATGGTATTTCAGATACTAGTAGAGGAGCATCATTCCTCTGTATCAAGAACACAATGAGAAAAAGCAGGTGGACTTCAGCTCTTGGGAGAGTGACTGTGCTCTTGTTTTAGCTGGAATTTGAGTTGAACTTCTGAAACACATTTATTTTGTAAAGAGAAAAAAGCTTTTTTTCTTTTTTTTTCAGAACCACTTACTTGTCAGATGAAATGAGGGTGAAATCTCTCTGTATCTCATCACCACTACACTTTTCACTGAGTCCCTGTATAAACTTTAGGATGCATTGTGAAGCCAGTGATTCTGTTTGCTTTATGATCCTTATGGGTTCCTTCCAACTTAAAATATTCTAAAATTGTGTGGTCTTGTTGCGATTACTCTGTATCATAGACCAGTGAGAAACACTCAGTCATGGATTCTCTGCTGTAGATTTTCAAAATGAAAGTTCCACTTCCAGATTAAATTCTGAAAAAAAACCTTTAATTTGGAATTTCATGTGTTTCATTTAGAATGGAAAGCAGAAAAACCTTTCCAAAGGTCACATAGTTAATATAAATTACTTTGAAACAATACCAAGCTTGAGAGTCCAGGCTCTGAGGCTTCTGCCTCAGCTGCAACTCCTGAAACTTAAGGTTCCCATCTCACTGTTTTCTGTCAGCTAGATGGATAGAGACACAGGAATCTGGAAATTTGGAATGAGGACTTGGGCAGGAATCTCAAGGTTTGGCAGTCTGGGCTCCTGTGCTGCTGGCTTTTTTTGGGTGAAAGCCCAACTGTCCTGAGAGTCCTATTAGAAGTGGAGAGTTTTTTCTGGCTCTGGGCTGCATCACTGGGGCTGGGGTTCCTGTGGCTTCAGGGCAGAGAACTGAAATGTCAGGAAACTCTGACTCTGGGACAGTCTTTATGGCAGGAGTTCCCCACAGCTGTGAACTCCCCAAGTCCACTCGCTGTAGCAGCTCCTCTGGTAATGAAGAAGGAAAACTGTTGGAATGGTTTCATTAAAGCATCTTGTGGTTAGTCAGAACTTCATAAAATCATTATATTTTTGCTTATATTTCTGTTTGTGATGTAACAGAATTTTTTCAGTTGGTCAAAACATTTCTGGTTGGTTCTGCCCACCCTATACTATAGCCACATCATTTCATAGGGTTGAGAATAACATGTTGCTTGTCTTTGCATACCACAAATACAAGGTGTGAAAGCCGGTATAGCATGAATGAACAGGACTTGTTAGGATATTTTTTATGGGAAAATAGGTGCCCAGACAGTCACAGAAAAGTTTTTAGGGTATGACTTTACCACAGATTTCCCCATGGCTCTTAGAAATCTTCTAACCCAGCTGAAGCCACCTGGACCATTTGAGTGTGTAAACTAATGCGTCTCCTCTCTACACAAGACTTCAAAAACCCCTGATTCCCATCTGTCTACAAAGGCGGTATTGGACTGATGTTAACCCTACTTGATTGGCTCATCAGGGATTAAGACCTGCAGATTGTTTTAGCATATCACGTCAGCTGCTAACACAAACCTTCAATTACATGTGTTCAGTTCTGCAATGAGGGCTGGTCTAACTAGGAGGCAGATAAAGCAAACTATTTTGTGAGGGAATGAAGACTCAAGAGGCCCTCTTGCCTATAGTCTGCATACTTTCACTACCTGCTGTAATTCACCTCAACAGCGGGTCTCTATTTATGTGTGTTACAAAGAGACAAAGGAAGCTGCTGTGGGAAAAATCTTTCTTTCCTCTAGGGACTGTGGTAATCCCACTCCGTACTGCAGTTTACGAGCCACATGTATGCTGTGCCTTGCTCCAGTGTTTGAAGTATCCATAACTTGCTGTAGGAACAATTTGCATAAAATGTCAACAGGGGAACTCTGAAATGCTTGTAATACTTATCAAAGGAATAAAGGTCTTTCTGAATAAGTGATACTGTGCATGCCAGAACTAAATAATGGACTTAAATATTTGTGCTTAGTATTCGTTATAGCCTGCTGAGTGTGCGGATGGAAATTGTATCCCATCAGTGTTAAAAGTAAGCGGTCATGAGGCTCTGCTGTGAGCTGCTCAATGACTGGGATTTCAGACAGGATTCCACAGGTTTTCCCAGTGCTGATGCAGTAGTGTATGTGCATTTCTCCTCAGTCCATAGATCAGTGTGAGACAATTCCTATTTGATATGGAAGCTTGGGGAAATTCTTCATAGTAGCTTTTGTATAATACACACTAAGGCACCATGTACAGCATTGCTGCATATAGAGCATATATGCTACATTACCTTGAGGCTATGTACAAACAGTAAAAAACTGTTCTCACACAGGTGGAAAATAACAGTGGAGTCAGCAACCACTGTCACATATTCTTCTGGAACAGCATGTGTCCAGTTCATATGTGTGATGCAGCTATCAGAAAGATGTCTCTGATTCAGTACCATAATTTATCTTTTCGAATGTAGGGAGTTCAGCTCTATTACAGTTGCTTTTCGGTGCATTGTTCTCACAGCTACCCAGGGCCCTGGCATGTGGGGGAAAGCAGTGGTGTACCTGACACTCGTGCTCAGCCCTGTGCTAACAGCCTGCCCCAAATCAGTCGTTCTGCCATGTTAAAAAATTCTGAGTGGTGCTGAATGCTGCCTCACATTTCTGGCATCACACATAAGCTCTGCGGGCTTGTGTGCACTTCTGTGCAGTGTCATACATACATCAGACCATCGTTTCCAAGTGTCTGTCCAGCCTCCACTGACCTGTGGTTACAGATTTTACCCTCTCTTTACTTTTTCCATCTTGTTTCCCTGAAGAGATATTGGGAACATTGTGTTACCAGCCTAAATCCTCACTGGGTGAGATCAGTCTGGAGAGGATTAAAGCTATAGCCTGAGACCCAGCCAGGTAAAGAAAAAGCTGGAGGAAGCAGGTGATTTTATAAAAAGCTAATTCTTACAGAGGGTGTTCTTTGGGACCCCATCATTGAAGTCACTCAGTTTGGCCTGCTTGCCTCCCCTCACACTCCTGTGATGCACAGCAAATTTCAAGCATACGGATTTTAGATTATGTTCAGTAGTGAACCTTTAATTAAAAAAGTGGTCCTCAGCTCCACAGTAATTAAAATGGAATGTTGGCACTCCTTTGACCAGTAGCTTAGGATGTGACCATAAAGCTGCTTCATCTACACAGGGTTCTGTCAAACCATCAGGTTTTGGGACTCCCTGGTTCTGCAGCCTGATGCTATTCTGCCAGGAATATGGTCTTCAAAGACAGATCGGACTGTGTGAATTCATCTAAACCTTGAGATGAAGAGTCCATTAACTTTGGTGAGAAATATATCTAAGTAGGTGGTAGGTTCACACACAGGTGGCAATGTGTGAATAATTTCTTTCATTTGACTGTAAGATGCATGAACAAAGAGGACCCTTGGATAAAGATGTAAACTGATGTGGATGCCAGATGAACTTTGACTGAACTTAAGGCCAAACCATATTTTAAAAAATAAATAAGCTACTTGGGATAAGGAGAGAAAATAGCAGATGCTGGAACCATCTGTTCCTGGACAGCTCTAATAGAAAACTTCTTCTCGTCTATTGCATGTTTCTTTCTCCATTGGACAGTAGTGTTCTCGCTATGAATGTGGTCTGCCTTTGGTAGGATATGAACAATAACAGCCTTGATTTCCAGGTGAGTTGTCCTCAATCCCAGAACTTCCATATGCAGCCTGGCTTCTGCAGCATTTGAAATTCTGCATATAATCAAGTGATTGAGTTAAGCACTCCATCCTAACCTTAAGGCATGTATTACAATCACTATCAAATGAAGTTTAAGGATGAGCTGTACTGCTCCATGTAATTTGTTGCAGATGTGAGGGAATCCCTAATTTCCCAAGGAATGGTCACTGCAGACTAGATGTTGTCCGAATGAGGTAAACAGACTGCACTTAACCCTTACTGCAGAGATTCGGTTTTAATTTGGGCAAAAACGTGATTTAAAATTGTCACTATTCCAGCTCTTTTTACTTTTCCTACTCCCTGTATGATTTTTTAGAATAGGGCCTAAATTGTAAAACAGAATCATAGTATTCCAGGGATGATACCAAAGTTACAGACTGCTTTCTGTGTTTGGGACAAGATTAGTAGGTATAGATCACCACTCAGGTATTAAGTGTTGACTTTCATGAGGGATCAATTTTTTGAGACCCATCCAGTGGAATAATGACACTTAATGATTTTTAATACGGAAATACATTGTTTGCAGGAAAATGCCTATGTCATGGATGAGTTGTTGAATTTTGCTGGCAAATCGGTCAGTGGGAGTCAGATGAGTTTCTGCTGCCACTCAACATTTTTTTGAAACTCAGGGGTCAGTTGGATGTTCACGAGGGAATTCCTTGGTTCAGCAGTCTTTTTTTTTCTAACAGAGAGTCTGAGAGTCCACTTTACTTCTGTGGAACTGTTTATGATAAACTTATCTGAATATATGTAAGGAAGGAAGGTTCTGAGGACATTCGAATCCTGTGCCTCTGGCAGCTTGAAGGAGCAGAGGGACTTTGTGGGTTGTTCTCTCTGGACCTGTGTTTTTTTTATAGAACCTCACACCAAACATTCAGTTCTTCTGGGAGGCTTGTGTATCGCTCCACCAAGCATGGCTTTCCAAAGGATTTGAACTTTAACACCAAGGGCACTTGTATGTCTCAGGAGGAGGTAATCTGTATAGACAAAACTTTGGGAAACACTTCTAAGTGACAGCTGTATGTTCCCTGAGAGTGCCATTGTACCAAGAAATCAGTGAACTAGTCTGGAAGTCTGCACAATGAAATTGTTTTGACAGAGCTGAGTGGGCAGGTAATAATTCTAAATTTTCCAGGATTTTTGGACAAGAGACAGAGTTTTAAAGTTTTAATACTAATTTTGACAAGATGTTAAAAATGTAATTTCAAGCAGGTAACTTAGTAATTATGAATTATTTACCCTTCTGCTTTCCTACAGGGAGGCAGTCACATAGGACATAAATAGGACACCTCTAGGAAAATAACTTGATGGGGATACAGTCCTGTGCTTTCTCTTCTTTCTTAATGATCCTTAATTTAGAGATTTTTGGAACAGGATTCCACAATGTATCTTGAATTCCACCTAGCTACGGCCAGTAGGATGGGAGAATTCTGAAAATGTGTAACATTTAAATGGGTTAATTGTGATTTTTTTTTTTCACATCCTTTCTCAAAGCAGGCTGCAGTTCATTCACTGATGGGTAGAACTAGGTAAATATATTTTATTTAAAGAACATTAAGATTTATATATAAAAATAAAATGAGACAAGCACTGAAAAAATACTAAAGAAAAAAAGAAAAGAGCAACAATTAGTGATAAAATAGAGAAGGAAAAGTGAGTAAGGAAATCAATGTTCCTTCAGATATGCTTTATCCTGTCTGTTGTGGCTTGATCCAGAGCCCATTCAACAGGTTCCCTTGAATTTCATATCATAGAATCATGGAATGGTTTGGGTTGGGAGAGACCTTGAAGATCATCTGGTCCAACCCCCCTGCCATGGGCAGGGACACCTTTCACTAGACCAGATTGCTCAGAGCCACATCCAACCTGGCTTTGAACACTTCCAGGAATGGGACAGCCAAGCTTCTCTGGGCAACCTGTGCTTGTGCCTCACCACCCTCACAGTGAAGAATTTCTTCCGAATATTCAAACTAAACCTCTCCTTTTTCAGTTTAGAGTCATTACCCATTGTTCTCTCTTGATCCTGGCCTTACTGTGTAGTTCCTTCTCTCCTGGACCTGAACTTCAGCTGATACTTTATTTCTTACGAGTGCAAAGATGTTAGCTAGCTATGTATACAGTATTTGTTTTCTTACATGCTTACATTTATTTTTATTTTCATTAATGTTACATTAATATGGAAAATTTTTAGTCATGCATTGATAGGACAATAAAATTGTTTCATATACCACTTAACTTTTGAGCAATTGAGGAAGCTATGGTGTCTGCTTAGCTCTGAAGCAGAACCATTGCAGTGTATTCTGATTCTTACTTGAGAAAACATTTATTTTAAAATCTTTCTTAGAGAAAGGCCCATTTCAGTGATCTTACTTGTACAATGCCCACAATCCTTACATACTTGTTTGAGGAGCCTTGTGGAAATGCAAAGCACTTCTTAAATGCTATGTACTGTTTACAATAAGAATTTTTTCTTCCACTCCCAGACCTAAACTCTTCCCAGACAATTATTTATCCAGGCTGTGCTGTAACTTTCTGCAGTGTTTAAATGAGATAATAATGTTTCATTGCGTCACTTGGCGTGTAAAATACGGTCATTGTGTATTGCAATCCACAAAATAAGAAATAACTGTATCACTGCAGTTTGTGTTATTAAATGATTACATGTGAAAAACATGCACTTTTCATTGGTGTCAAGGGCTCTGAGTAACTATTTCAACATAAAGCAACAAAAATTGAGAGACCTTGTGCTTTTTCATAGAGGTTTAATGCTTTATGATTCTGAATTTTTGTAAACATTGTAGAATATTTATTATTGTCCTGATGGAAAAGAACTGAGGATCTGTTGCATCAGTATATGTCAGAAGCACGTGCATACACAAATATTCCTGTTCAAATGAATGATAAAGATTCCTTCTTGTTCACAGTTACAGTTTTACATTTTCAAAATAAAATGTAGAATACTGTGGAGATGCAATTTCCTGAATTTGCTTTGTTTGTGGAAATGCAGCATTCCAAAGTGCCGTATTGGTTGATGCTCTGATTTGTTTACATATCTGTAGAAAGGAGACAACTGGAAATGATGAAATCACTGTTTTGCAGGTAGCCAACACCCTTGGCTGTGTGGATTTTGGCTGAGATGGTGAGGAGTGCTGCAACCCAAGTGTGATTCCACCGCCAACTCCATCGATGCTTCATACTGAGAATGGGTAATTAGTTTTCATTAAACACTTTAGTTGACACTAAAAAATATGGGTGTTGCTACAGAACACAAATATATTTGCAAGACCTATATTGACATTTTGGTACAATGTCCATCAAAATTAATCTTATTTTCAAATGGTGTCATGGGTATAACAGTGTCTGAATCACCTGTTTTTGGAAATTTACTTACTACAGTGATGGTACTGGAATGACACATAATGAAACAGAAGGCTGAATACAATTATTTAAAAAATATTTATTATGTAAGTTAGTCCAATATAAATCTATCTTTTATTTAAAGCCTGTTGGAAATTAATTTTCCATTTGTATTTTAAATGTATTTGTATGTTGCCAAGCACAGTGCCAATCTGCATTTGATTTTGTCATTTAATTCATATTACAGTAGTCTATGGAGTAACATTAGAGTAAATTTTAAATAAACTAAGGAAATATGGAGATTGTAGAAGGAACATTTATTAGGGTACTGTTGTAAATGGAGAAAATGCATGCTTCCTTCTATTATTAAATTAAACATCTCTGGGCAGTAATTGAGACTTGTTGAACTCCAGTGTGAACTCTGAGCTATAGATAATATTCTAAATGGTGATTTCCTGCTTTGTCTTATGAATAGTTCTAAGTAAATTAGTAAAGATTTCATCTTATTAAAAAAAAAAAAGTTAAATTAATACATTGATTCATTTACTTTGTTTAGGTTGTTTAGGTCTTCATGTAAATTTTAAATTTGTGAAAGGAAAACATAGGCCATCACTCTCTAGGAGATTGAAAATTCCTAAGTATCTGAAAATTTGAAAAATTCTTAGCTTTTGAAGTGTCTGTGCTCTAAGAATTAAAGAAGAAAAAGCTTCATTGAAACATATAGCAGAGTCAGATTTTTGTCCTTGAAGTCTGAGGCATGGAAATTCTGTGCTGGGACTTTCTATGATCCTTTTATGGCCATGTTCAAGTCCCTGTTGTAAAAGAGAAGAGGAGACCCATCAAGTGTTTGAAGCTGTCATGTCTCTGTTGATTTCAGTTTAAATAATTTCTAACTACAAATCTGCCCTGCGGTCTTTCTGTAAAGACCTTTCTGTGTTATTTTCTTTGAGAGGCAAAAAATACATACCCACAAAACAGCAACAAAATACCTTGTGCTCCATCTTGTGCCTTATCACGTTAGAGTATTAAAGTGTAGTGGCACTTTGGTAGCAAAAGAAAGGAAGGTGGCCTGCCAACTAAAGCAGGATGCAATTTCCTTCCAACCTCTTAAATTGTCTTATGATGTCCTCTTTGTTAGCCAGCCTCTGTTGTATTGAATTAGCCTTCTACCCATTACTTTAAATTCCAAATAGAGAAATACTGTTGGTGCTCATAAGGCAGAGTGAACGAGAAAAAGATTACACTTGTAGCCATGGGATTTTAAAAAATAATTAAAAAGAAACCTCGTGCTGTTTCACCTGTTAACTTAAGAGATTTGTTAGACAAGCATAACCACTGAGAGATCCTTCCTTTGGTGGTACTTCAGAGACAGCGACCTCAAAAAGTGCTGACTTAGAGATGGCATGGAAACACCTGAGATTCTGATTGTGTTGCTGGCCTTAACTGTAGAGAGAGTGCACCGAATCCTAAGAGCTTTGAAGTGATACTTCACTGCTGTCCTGGATGTTTCACGTTCCATATGTCCTGCATGAAAGGAGTATCTCTTTTTGGTTGTTGTTTTGTTGTTGCTTCCCTCCCCAGCTCCCCAGCTCCCCCAGAACCAAGTGTTACTCAGTGGAATTCACCTTGTGGAAGAGCGAGACTTTTCAAGGCTCCTGGCCTGTGCACAAACACAGGCTGCTTGTGGTTTTTTGGTTAACAGTTCAAGTATCCCAGCAAGTCCTACTTAATAAGCTATCTGATAAGGCTTGATTGTGCTTCACTGTGTTTAAATTTCTTGGGGAACTGTTTAGATGATGAAAGTGCTCCAGTGCCTGCATTTGTGTAAAACTCCAAAATTATAAAACACAGCCTTTAGTGTCTCAAGGTCTCAGATGATTGAAATACCAAAAGGATTTGCATATTGAAGTATTTTACTCAGTATCTCAATATTGACATAGATGATAAATTGTGCAAATAATATCTGTTTATGCTTTGCTTTCTCTGTTATATTTCATTGGTGTGTCTGTTACATAGAATAGTCAGAAAGAAATTTCATAGCTCTTTGCAGTACCAGAACCTCCAAAAGGAAAAGGTCCTGTGTAGATCATCTAGTTTTTGTCTTGGTAATAGAGGATTGTGCCATGTATTTTTTGAGAGATTCTTCTGATTTGTTGAACTTTAAACAGTACTATCAAATTGTAGGTGATGCTATTTCTCTTTAGCATTATATTTGCATTAAATAATGTCTTTTGAAAATGATGTGTCCTCACAGACCGACAATATCTAACCTTCATCTGGAAAAAAATCTGCATTAAATCTTAGCTGATCCTGGATAACTAGTGAAGTATTCTTGTTGTTATTAGACAGTAACTTTCTCCTATCTAATTGCTCATGTTTACAAATCATAGAATACAAGCTTCCATTGTGTACTTGGCCTGAGCCTTAATATTTCAAAGCTGTTACTTAAAGGAAAAGAATTTCAAGCAACAGACTATGCTGACAAATAAGGAATTCCAAGGGAGGTTACAGGAAACTTGCTAAAGTTAACAAGTTTCAGATCTTCAAAATCCCATACTTCTGCACACATTCCTTTACCTCACACTGAAGATATCCAGGTGTGGTTCTAGTAACAGCATTGTTGTAACTGTGGTTGTTGAGTTTTTTTATTGAAATATAGCTCTTCCTTTTCCTTCTGCCCTGGCATTATTTTCACTATCCACAGTGTTTTTACTTAAATTCATAATTTTGATAATTCCAACTGGACAATTCTGTTTCATTTACTTATGGCATTTCATGTGAAACAGTTCTGCCTTCATTTCCTGTTTATTTTTAGTTGCTAATTTTCAGACTTTTTCCATCCCCTTGGGTTTTTTAAAATCCTGTTTGGTACAAACCAGGGTGGTCCAACTGGCAGCCCAAGGAACAGTTCCATCTGGCCTGCTGCATTTGCCAAGGAGGAGATAGGAAATGCCTGTAAGGGCATGCACTGCCCTTGCAAGCACATGTTATCTATTGCTCAGATATATAACCATGCTTGAAAGCCCAACTGTTGTGTCATGTCCACCCGGAAAAGGAGATTGGCACTAGACATTCTTTTTCCGCAGCACAGCCATTTCTCTGGAAGGGCTAGTGGCCCCTTCAAAACAGTCTTCAAAGAGGATGCTACAAGTGGGAGCCAGCACCTGTCCCTAAAATAACTAGGCCACTGTCATTTTTCCTTGTTAAATTGATAAATTGATAGGCAAGCTGACAGGAAAACTCTGCTTAAGCCCCAAGACAGTAGGAGCTAGTTAGAATTTTAATACCAACTTCAACAAAGCTGATGTTACCAATTCATGGTATTATTTCAGACTTTGCATCTGCCAAATGCCCTCTGTCAAGTTACTCTGTCTTTTTTTCTTAGGCAAGATGAGAGTGATGCTAATAACCAAGCACTGTGCATTGAAAGCACCCTAAGAAACAAGTATATTTTGTCAAATTGACAATATAATTTCAAAGGATTTAATTTGGTTACTTTGCAGGTTTCTTTTTGTTGGAGAATCCTGTACCTTCAGATGCAGATGGGTGCCTCACTTGAAATCAGGGCATCTGCCAACATGCAATTTTTCTTAAGAAATTATCTCCAAAGCTGAACTGATCCCATGTACTCCATTATGTTGTACAATAATAGCCTTTTTGTAGCAAAATGAGCCCAACTAAGCATGAGGTCTAACCAGTGCCTCATAAAACAATAATATCACATCTTTTGATGTGTATTCCATTTCCATTAAAAATATTTGTAATGTTGAGCAAGAATGGGGCAGACTACAGCTTGGCAAAAGGCTGAAATAAGCAATATACCAGAATGTAAAATGTACATTTACTGTTACTGTGTATCACATTGTGTGATGACAGCAGAGCTCTGCTGGTTTTATTATCCTTATTCAGTATCCTGTAGCACATAGAGGTATCAAAGAGCATATAGTAGAAAAACCCCATCATAATATCACGTCTTAATTTTATACTAATTCCTTTTAGCATCCTGCTTTCCTTTTCAGTTGTAGAGAAACACCAGATTAATGTTCAAAACTTCCCACTTTCCTGTTTAGGGTATACAGCAGAACAACTGCTCTAGTCACTCTGTGCTCATTTATTTTAAAATATTTATTCTGTTTATTGTCCTACTCTGGTCTGTAGTGTTCCCCACTATACCAGGCATCTCCAATTTTGGTTAAAAACACCCCTTATTTCTGATACAGATCATCTCCTTAGGGCTTTTTTTTTTTTTTGGTCTTGATTAAGTTCCTTTGTTTTCTGTCTCCTCTTTGCCTGTTCTTTCCTATTGTCTAATCTTTATGCTATCTATGGCTATAGTGTTTTCCCCAAGACTTTCTTTTCTTTTTATTCTTTTCTCCTTTCATGGTCAGCTCTCTTTTTCACACTGATTCACCCCTGTCTTCCTTTGGTGTTCACCCCCTCCTCAATTTTCTTCCCATATCCTTCAGTCTGATATTTCCCTTCTGTTTCTGCTCTCTTCACTTTACTGCACTATTGTACACCCCTCTTGGTTTTCCTTTGCCTTCCCTAAAGTTGTCTTACATTTGGGAGATGACTGATGATGACAGAAAAGAGGAAGGGAAGACAACAACTGAAGTAATTTAGACATATGCCAACTTTCAAAGGAAAGTTCTGTTTAGGAATAAATAACTGAATTGATGCATCTAACAGGAACAGCAACAAAACCACCGATTACTTATGGGTAACTATTCATTAGTGAAACTGAATTTTACTCGAGGATTACAGTCAGCTGTATTGTAGAAGGACTATGTGATGGCATACTTTAAAACAGATTAAGTGAGGCAAAACATGGTTATAATTATTAAGTATATTTAGTGAACAGTTGTAGGGTTCATGTCTTTAGAAGTGTTCAAGGAGAAAGAAATGGAGGATAAGACACTGGAGGATAGGAGAAGCTAGTGAAAGAAATGAATACATAAATAAGATGAGGAAACTAGTCATGATGTAGGGAAAGATGGTGCATCAGCAGCAATAAAGACTTCCAACAAGTCTTTAGAGCTAGTTGAAAACCAGAAAAAGTAGCACAGAACTGAGAACAAGCAGTGATAATTCTATTACACATGATGGAAAAAACAGGAGCAGTGGAAATGGCAGCAGAACCAGTTTACTGGGTACCAGCCACACACTATTAATTAAAGTAATTTGAAGTGGGTGCAAAACTTTATGGATAAGACAATGAAGTCCTAAGAAGCCAATGGGTTTGAAAAAGGGTATATTTCATACTGGTAAATTCTTCCTTGTTTGGCTTGCACAAAGTATTCAGCTAGAGGAATTTAGGTCATAGTTACCCATTGAACAGTGGTTTGTCAAAATTTTTGCATCTTACTGTGATACAAAGGTTTTGTCTAGATTTTTCTATTTGTATTCATGTTTTCTAGCAGAAATTTATTCTCAGAGTTGTTACCCTGATTTAATGAAATCACAACCACAGGCAGAATGTAGTCAGTCACTGGCATTGCTGGGGTACAGTCCTATAAAAGAATCATAAGCTTTTCAATTGCAATATGTGAAAGGACTCAATTTCCAAAATAAAAGATCATTTTAGTAGCTTTGCCAGCGTTTCCAAAATCCTAGTCACCCCTCATTGGCTCCCAAAGTTTATGATTGGGTGGTGTGTATTATAACAGTATACTGCTTGCTGAAAACCAATGAATCCTCTGTAGTTGCTCACATTATTCATAGTGAACAATCAACATAACCTTTGTTGCTGGAACATTCTTTCTGCTTAAAAGCCACATTTCCTGTAAGTTTTATGCTAGAAAATGGTATCACACACCTGAGTACCATAAGTTTTGTTAAATTAAAATGACAGAAGCATATTCTTAACCAAAAGATCAACAAGGTGTGCAATGTTTTACAGAAATTAGATTAGGGGTGGCTTCACCAAGGGCAAGTATTCCCCAAGGGCCAATTGTGCACGACTGATCCTGCAAACCTTCAAGGATGGATTAACTGCATCAGTGAACAAGGGAAGAGCTATTGATGTCATCTGTCTGGACTTCTGCAACATTCTTGCCTCTAAATTGTGGGACACATTGATTTGATGGAAAGACTGTTCGATAGATAAGAGTCAGTCAATGGCTCAATGTCCAAACGGAAACCAGCAGTGAGTGGTGTTCCTCAAGGGTCTCTACTGGCACCAGTACTGTTCAGTATCTTCACTGTGTCCATGGTGTATGCACATAAAGAATGAAGAGCCAGAAATGTTTTATATGCTAATTGTTTTCAACTGTTGTCTGAAGGAAGAGAAAAAAAATAGATGAAAATGCTTTCTTTATTAAAAAGCAAAGGAACATTTTGTCTGGGACTAGATTGCATGTTACAGGTTCGTTACAGAAGTGTTATTTTGACATGTGAATTATTAATTTTTATAGCAATTTAGAGACAATAAGGAAGAAAGAAGGCAAGACTGTACCTTGCGTGGCTGTGGGCACTCAAATCTCCAGTCTTAGCAGTTGCAGTAGGCATCAGTTTTCTCAGTATCAGAGTGAACCATGCATGTATATCCCTTATATAATGCATATAACGAAACAATTTTCATGACAAGTTAATCTGTTAAAGTCAATAGCCATTTGACACAAAAGGAAAATACTTTCCTTAGCTTCTAAGCCGTGAAGTGTTTGGGGCAATTGGGATCAAGAGTGGTAATAACAACCCTTTGTTTTCTGTGTTATTTTGTCCCTTTCCTTGCTGTACATTAACTTTTCTTTGAGGGCATTTAGGGAGTGAAAAAGTTTCTCCAGCAGAGTGTTGTAATCTTTTTTAACAGATAATGAAGTCACAGAAAATGAGCACAATGTAGACTCGTCCTTTTTTTAAAAATATTGATTCTGTTACATAGTCATAGTTGTAGGGAAGAAATGAAGGGGATTCTCTCCCCCAAGTGAAGCAGATGTCTTACTCAGCCAAGTCTGAGATTTTGTTCTTTGTAAGGAAGGAGAAGGAATGCCTATTTATGGTATTTTGCAGCTACACTGAAGGAAATATTCTCTTCAGATTATGTTGAGTGGCTCCATAGTATACAATGTTTGTGGTCCCTTTGTGGAGCCAAGAGCCATGCAAGAAACATTTACACAGACTGGACCTTAAGAATCTGATCCTCAGACACAAAGACAGTCCTTCATAAGTTTAATATTCTGGGAATTCAGGACTCTTTGCAATATTTCTCCTGTCTGAATCATGTAGGTTACAAAATGGGTTGCTGGTTGTGCTTTTCAAGTTAAATTCTGTGATGAAGTTACATGTAACTGCATCTCTTCAAAAGAGACAGAGTTGGAGTCCATTCTGTATCTCCAAAGTTATTCAAGGTGTAAGTAAAATATGTGGTAGTTTTATGTTCTGATGCAACAGATTATAGTGGAGGGCAAAGAGTTAAGGATTCATAGGTTTCCCAAGTAAACATGCAGAAAAGCAGAGACTCTTATCCTGGCTGCTTCTGAACAGACATGGAAGCTGGGGAAGTTTCAGTCCTTTTGGGTTCCTGTAGCCCTACATCCTAGTTCCTAGCACACACCTGTTATTTACAGGAATACCAGCAAATTCTGGGCAATTTCTGTATTTTAATTGATTCAGGGATCCTTTATCTTACTAGTCCTGTTGGGCAGTAGGGTATTTGTCCCAGAAGGCACAGTGTCAATTGTTCAGGCAAGCTTGTCTATCCGTATATGGAGCTGTGTTTCTCCAGTTAAATATACCTCTGTTGAGCTGACAACACAGCATAGCTTTGTGGTTGCATAATCAATGTTTTCCCCTTTTGCTTTGTTTGTGACTTGTAGCCAAACCCTGCTTTGAGTAACTAATTTCCACGTGGGGTTTTCTATGTAATTGCTGCTATATTAAATGAGCTTCCTGCAAGCAAGAAATAATTTATTTTATTAAATGAGCTCCATTCTATGCCTCCACAGAAATAGCTGTGTACTTGAAACACTGTTGTGGTGTTGTGAGAGCAAATCCTGTTTTGTCAAAAATGCCTGTTCCTCAGAATGAAGGAGACTTTAGGCCTGATTGCTCATATGGTTTTGAGGTGCTTACAAAGCTTGAAGTGTGAAAAGCAGAGATTTTTTTGACTTATGTCACTGTTGTAAGAATTCAGGTCTTCTGGCAGACTTCAGAGGCAGAACAGTTCCAATAGAGCAGTCTTCCATTGCATGAGTGAGACCTCACTCTCTCTTTCCTCACCTTTCTCCTGACATAGTCTGCTCCCTCAAGGGCTAGAGTGCTGTTCCTTCCCTCAGGATCTCCTCCTACTCAGCTCGACACTTTCAAATTCACATTCAGAAGAGAAGACCAATCTTTGATTTTGCTTCATTCCAGGATACTGTCTGCCTTTTGGAGCAAATAGGGCAGAAGTCTAATGGCAATGCCCTTATTCAAAGCCTAAACCTTAATTGTTCCCTAAACATTACACTTCCTGACTATTGAATGAAGCAAGGATCCCAAATACATTAATGAAAAAAAAAGTAGAATCTTTATGCATACAGGAAGCAATTGTACAGGTGAACTTAACGCTGATCTGTTTTAAATTTTGAATAAGACTTTGCAGTATGTGTCATATTTTATCTAGATTTTAATGTACCATCCTATCTGACAAGGTAAAATGCAGTAAAGGAAATAAGACCTTCCTGAAAACCAGAATTGTTCTTAGGTGGAGCTACACAGCCTGCAATCTTGGTATTAAATAGAGATTTTATTGACCTGTAGCAGAGGCTTTTGCATGTCTTCAAATGAAGTATTTGGCAACAGCCATAAGCTGTCATCTCTTTTGTGGGTTGACCACAGTGTGGAGGACTCACGCAGTTCAGCAGTGACTTTCCCAACAGGATACCTACAGCAGAGGAATCTTAAAAATTGAGAACTGTGTGTCCTGTTCCAGGTTCTTGTGGGAAGTAGTTGTGCTTAGTAGTACTAAGTTGGGATTAGTAATACTAATTAATATTTTTCACACTTTTCCCAGCAGTTTGCCCCTTCTGCTTTTCTCCTGTCAAGTCTCCCCATACACTTTTCACTCACTTTTTTTTATGAGCACTGCATCTTCCAACCCAAGTGATTCTTTTTCTGAGCTCTGTGTATAACAAGAAGAACATTGAGAACACAGGAAGACTGTTTGCCTCTTTTCTGTTCCAGTGCCCAGTGCCATAATTGTTTCTGGCAGCCATGAGGAGCTGTTGCAAGGAAAAGCTCTGTTCAGTCTGGAAGACAAAATGTGAAAACAGGCTCTGTAAAGAATGTTGCTTGATACCCTCTAGCAAGCTTTCATCAAGCACGTGCAAACTCCTGATTTCTCTCAGAAGTTTAGAGAATGTCTGCACAGGGTGAGACTGCACAGTGACAGTGAAAAGGATCCTGCCAAATTTTAAGTCCTTTCTTCAAAGAAGGAAGATTGAAGACCCTCTCAGTGAAACAGCTGTAAGAATTTTTTAACACAGGCAGAAGTGTATAATTAAGCTACTTTATTGGTTCTTTTAGAGAAATGGGGTTAAATCCATTAAATCAAAGTGTGGAACCACACACAGGTTTAGAAGACTCCCAGAGACAGCATTATTTGCCTAACATCACAGAAAGTTCCAGATTCATCTGTGGAACAGGACTTCCTAGAAAAAAAACCCACGTTCTGGGGGAACTAAAGTATTCACTGGGAGTTTTTAACGTGTATCTGACAGTGTGCATGAAATAAAGGTTGTCAGACAAGCTAAAGCCTAGCTGACACTTGGTTTCATTTTAGGAAAGAAATCAAAAAGGAATGACTTACCCTGCTGTTCAATAAATACAACTGTAAATGAATTCTTACATAGCAATGGGACCACTTTGCATTCCTTGAAAACTCTTTGGCAATTCATAGTGTGGTCAGCTTCAGTATCTGCAGAGAATGTGTTAGATCTTGAGTATAAAGCCCCTCTTTCCTCAAGTAGCCATGTAACACTTAAATGATTTGTTAATCCCTTCCATGGCTGGCAACTGCTCTGAAAGCTATGTTTGATAGCCAGGTTTATTGAGGAATAGTACAGGAGAATTTCAGAGGGAACAGAAGAGCAAGCCCCTGCCTATCTGATTAATAGCTGGGGAGAATGAAAGGACAAATTAACGATCTAACATCTTCTACTGGCCCTTCTGAAACCACACTGTCATTCAAGAAGAGACAACAAACAAGGGCCCTGCCTAAGGCAGGCTGAATTGTCAAGACCACTACCTCATCCTCTGTTTCTTCTGGGAACAGTGCAGCGCTACAGTAGCCCTAAAATATATGAAGGGTGGGAAATGAAAACTACAGAACTGTTTGCCACAGTATGACCCAGGTTTTTCCTCACACCCATGCAAATTGCGTCCAAATGTTTATTGTAACCTCCTTTGGCTTGGACTATTCCTTTTCCCTATAGTGTCATATTCTTTGCTCTCTGGACTCCAGGTCCAGTCTTCTCAGTGTGCAAATTTCACAGGAAGCAATTAGAAAACTATGTGCTCATAACTACCACATAAATTAGATCACAGCTCGCTCTCCAGATCATTTGGGTAATCAGGCACCTCCCTTTCTCAGGTCCTAAAGGAAAGGTATCATTTAAAATTGTCTATCATTAGTATGTTTATTTAGTTTCTGTTCGATTTTGATATGTTTTTAGGGAATTAAACAGTCTTAATTTGAAGAGAGATTTTAACTGGATGGAATTACAGCCAGATTCTGGTGAGTAGCAGCAGCAGCAATCTGTGAATTACTGACATATATGCTTAATATCTCCCTTGAGAGCGGGAAAGTTCTTCAAATGTTGAAACTGGCTTAAATAATTTAAATTCCTATAAGTGGTGAAAATTCTTTGGTTAATAATGTTAGCCTGATTGCTTCAGTTCCAATTTAATCTGGACTATTTGGAATAGTTGTTAATTGTATGTTGATTTATTTTAATATCTTATTGAACAGAATGGTTTGCATCCTTACATTCACACCTTAGAATTCACTAGATTAATATTCTCAATTTGCTGTAAACAAATACATTTCTATCAATCAAATTGTTGTGTTTCATCACATATCTGGTTTTGCTTGTTGTAGTAAGAGGGACCAAAATGCCTGGGTATTTTTCCTCTATGTTTCTACAAAAGCTGTTAAGGAGGGATAATTTTTTTTTTCCCCTGAAAATGCTACTTCATGAACACTTTTACTAGGAATGAAGAAGAAAGCAAAAAATGAATGAAAAATACAAAAATTAAGGGGAGCACTGGGATTAGGTTGCAGAAAACTGAGTTTCAAGTCCCTGCTCTGACATTAAAATAAAGACACTGACAACTGATGCCTTTTGGCTGTTCTGGCCTCTGTCTCCCCGCTTTTATGTGGGGAAACTTTGAAACTTCTGGGGTTAATTCTAATGTGGGAAAGAAATACTTTTGAGATTTCAAAATTTCAGAAGAAGGGAACTATTTACCACCCAGATACAATGTCAAGAAATGGCATGAAGCAAAACAGTTGTCAGCAGCAATCAAAGTAATTTCTCATCCAGGTTTGAAATTCCAAGTACTTACTCACAAAACAGGTTATTGATACGATGGTGCTTCTCATTGCTTTGCAGAAGTTGAGCTATTTATTCTAATGATAATGGAGTCTTTAGGAATAAGAAATGGAATTTAACATGAAAACTGTTAGGTAATACAGCCAGTATATTAGGCTTTCATCTTTTTTTTTTTCCTTAGACCCATCTATTTTCTTCCTGTGTAACTTCTGTACTTGAATATGTGTTGAACACTTCTGTTAATCTCTTTGCAGAGAGAAATAAGCAGCACTGATCTCACAGTCCTTTGATTCTGGTGGTTTATATTAATTTCAAGGCCTGCAGTAACTTCTAGGGTCTCTTCTCCTGCCCTTTTCTTATGTAGCAAACCCCAATTTTTCCTTTCTTTACAAAACAATTGTTCACCTTTCTTATAAACACAATCACATTTAATATTTAGCCTCATAAACTATTTTAATTGTATTTTATTCCTTGAAATTTTTGTATTTCCTTTTATTTACTGTTCAAAGAGAAAGTATTGAGATACATGCCCCAGTTTTAATGACAATAACCCAATAATGCACCGGTGTTAGGTACAGCAAGGGAAAAGTAATCCTTAGTGTGTTTATAAACCTTAATTGTGTATGTGATCAGGATTACATGCTTCGGTGATATCAGGATTTCAAACTAGCTATCTCCAAGGGAAAAACAAATACACTTTTCAAGTTTATATAGTAGCGGCAACAGAGCAAGTGCTGCCAAGTCAAGAAGTCTTGTTAAATTCAGGCAGGACTGGAGACATGTGAATGTAACCTGCACATCTAGCACAATGTAGAAGTACCAAAATACCTGTACAAATAAACAAGTTTAACCACTGGCAGAAATCTTGCTGGGGTAACATGCAAGGTTTCCAGACTAAATAAGCTGATATGTTTGGCCATGGCCATGAAGCAGGATGTCTTCTTGTAGGTGGCTTAAATTGAACTTGGACATCTCTGCACTGCAGTCTTTTGTGCAGTCCTTTCTCTAACGTAAATTAGCAGTGGGATACCACTCTTAAATGTTATGTTATTGCTGTGTAAAAAATGATTCATGAGAAGATTACGTTCAAAAAAGGTACAGTAAACAAGTACTTCTAAAACAAAGTATAATTTATTGCATATTTTGATCAGCAATCAGGAACACTTTGAAAAACAGAGTTAATGAGATGCAAAATGTTAGATGAAACAATTCTCATGAGTCCCTGAAAAGGCATAGCTGTCAGAAGGCTTCTAGTTAGCAGGTTTCTATACCACTTCAGTTACCAGAGAGAGGTAAATCAAATTCAACTGCTGAAAATTATGGCTTTTGACCTTCAAAAGTTTTGAAGTTTCTGCCCTGTAAGACAATATTTTTCTGATCATTTTTTGTTGCTAAAAATATTGTATAGTGGGGTCACTCATTGCTAGCTACTTTGAGAACCATTTTTCATGTCTTATAATGTCCTACATGATTTATATCGCAGTCTTTAGTTAGCTACTTAAGACTGCTTAGTACCAAAATGCCTTTTAATAAATATGATAGAGACTATCACCTTCTGACAGACAGCATGTGTCACTGAAATAGAGGCAGTCATGCAATAGCTTTAAAAGAGGAGTGCCACAGCTGAACAAGCAGCTTTTATGTTCTTTTTTTCTTGGACCCCCTGGGGGAGTAAGGGGTAAGTTTAGTTTATTGCCTTAGTTCAGCTTTCAGTTTAGTGCTAAACTGAAATTTTCTGGCAGCAAGCTTGAATAGGATCTTAGTAAGATAATCTTCCTGAAAACACAGTAGAACAAATGCAGTCAGACATGGCCATACACAAAATGTAGTAGACGTAAAATGCTTTGTACACTCTCTTTGTTTTAATGTTTGAGTGTGCAGGTACCTGAACCTATATGACTGCATGCATAAAACTTGATTTGTGTGTGGGGGTGCTCATGTATAAGAACCAATAATTTATTGGCAGATTAATATACATCAGAAATAACTACACTGAAATCGATGTAGTGTAAAGCAGTGTGAGAAGTGAATCACACCTCCTCTAGATCAAGAGAATTGATCAAATTCGATTTTATTGTAGAATATATCGTATACAAACACAGGCACATACACAACCTGTATTAAAAGAGCACTGTTGGAGTTGTCTAGTCCAGAAGTCGAATCATAAGACTTAATATATTAGCACGACCTGTGCAGCTTGATTTGAGCTTTTGTGTGTGCACCGTATTTAATTATGTGACCTCCAATGTTTCATCCAACAGTGCTTGGAGCAGACAAACATCCTAAGGCATGACTTTGCTGCCATGGGCAGGCTCATGGGATTGCATATTACTGAAGTTCCAGAGTTCCACCTATGACAAAATCAAGTTTTCAGCTGTGTTCTTCTTTAGATATAATAACCTTGAACTTAATTCCTGCTTTGTGCACGTGTATTCCTGCACTGTTTGAAACTGGATTGGATCTAGATCCAGTCATTGGAACAAATCAGGCAGTCTCTTTTTCTTTTTTCTGTTTTGTACCCCCATGGAAACACAGAGGAGGAGTTGCCTTGGTGGAATGTAGGCTGGGAAAAGGCAAACATATATAAATAAATGGAAGGAATTGGGACAAGAACAAGAGAGGCGTGGGCAGTGAGGATAACAGAGCTTCAATAAGGGATAAGGAATGAGAAAAAGCCTGGGAGGTTTTGATGGAGTAAACTTGGTCCCTCATGTGTTTACACTTAATTATGAGATTACACTATTTTTCCACAGAATTCCTACCTCATGCAGGATGCACTTAATGAGCAGCTATTAAATACATTGCTTTGCCCTTATCATGCATGGCCCCAAGCCCTACTTATTACAGACATTTCAAATACTTGTTCAAAGGTGGAATTACTCATTTTTTTCCGAGATTTTTTGTAAGGCCTCTGTCACTCTTAGCTTTTTAAGTGGGGTTGTACCAACAACACTTACCAATAACACTTCTTCCAGTGTTTTCTAAATTTTCAGTGCTTGAAGTTGTAGTCCCAATATATACACATACACATTTTTATATATGTAATATTGAGATATATATATATATATATAATATATATAGTGTGAGCAAACAGACTAATGTGTGTTACTGACAGAAAGAAAGGTGCTTAAATTTTTGTTTTATAAGGACAGAAAGTTACGTGAGCGCATGAAGAACTCCGGAAATGACTGGTAATAAAAGAAAGCAAAGATACTCCTTACTATTTTTAACCATTGTGTTACATCATGTAGTTCTGCAGCAGATTAGTCATCACACTGAAAGGCTGATGGAAATAATAGTGAAAAGCACTTGGCGGACTTTGAACATCTATGAGCTAATCCGGTAGAGGTGACAAATGACTTCTGGCATTTTAAGGTGAAATGGAAAAACTACAGCCAGAAAATTTGACTTTCCTGACTCTTTTCTGCTTGTGTTTTTTGGTTTTGTTTCTTTTTTCTTGGCTTTTTTTAAAAGTCGTGATTGCAGTATGTTGATAATAGTGCAGGTTCTAGGGGTGTGTTCAGAAATTAGGTAAATAGAAGGGTATTAGTTATAGTAATATAGTTTTCTGATTTTAAGAATTTTAGGCAGCATATTCTAGAGGGTCCATGGGAGAAATAAGCAAGATGAAGTTCTTGCTGTCATAGCTAGGAATGTGATATTTGAGGGAAGAATGCTGGTGATTTCTAAATCTCATCAGTATACTGGGACAAATTTCTCCCTAGAAGGATATAACAGTGACATTATTCTTTACGATTCCTTGAGAAAAATTACATTGATTTTTCAGCAGAGCTCTGCAATAGCATTTTGCAAGACTGACTTAAAATTATTGACTGTCTCAAACTGGTGGAATCCCTGGAAATGCTCCATGCTTAGAATCATGTAGTTAAGATGAAATGGATAAAGAAGAGAGTCTGTACCTACTTTTTTTCTTTTACAAACAAAATAATTTCAACAGATATGAATAGTAAGTTTCTAGAAAATTACTACTGTGTGTGCTAGGCAGTTACGTTACTTGGTGTGTCTTTCTTGTTTCACATATGCAACACCCTTGTAGGTGTTTATCTGTTAGGACCTTTAATGGGGCTAAAAATTATGGGAACAAATAAAACGAAGTACATGAACAGTGAGGAAGTAGATGAAACTTGTACATGAACATATTAATTATTGCTGGATTGATCAAAATAATATATCTCCATTATATATACATACATATATATGTATATATATATATTTAGTATGTATTTAGTAACAGTAGCAATTATTTTTAAGGGACTTGACATAAAATGAGGATAAAATTTATTTAACATATTCATTGTGTGATGCCATGGCAGTACCAACATTTTTTTTAGGTAAGGTTTAATGACAAGGTTTATGAAGCAGAAAAAAATAGATGAGGAGCAAAAATTTATCTAAAAATTCTCTTTTTCAGTAAGATCCTATGATAAAGATCAGTGTAAAATAGTATGCATTTTAATAAACAGGTGATTCAGAGCTTGACAATGTCATATGTTAATTTCTTGTTTGTACGTATTAACCACGTCACATCAAGAACTATTTCATTGACCGTTTAGTATTTGAAGTGCTGTTCTGTTGAAGATGGTGATCAGTATGTCCAGCAAAGTTCCATGTGATCTTAGGGCTGCACTTTCACAGTTGGTGTAAACCAGTTTAAGTCTATTCTGCTACTGTCCCACCAATTTTCCACTCCAGGCAATGGGTTATAATGCCTTTCTTGTGCTGGCACAAACATTCATGCAGCTGTGCAATTGGTTAGATCAAAAAGCTGATCTACTTGAAAACTAATTAATTAATTTTTATAGTTTTCAGCGGAATAGTCAATCCATCTCTGATCCAAGTTGGCACAAAAGAGGGGCCAAGGGCTTAATGAAATAGGGAGAACTTTCTCTTTTGGTGGCAACGTGGACATGGATTGTGAAAGAAACTAGCTGTGAAACTGTGCCTAAATTGTGATCAACAGCATGGTCTACAGAGGATGGAGAAATAAAAAATGAACTAACAAGTTGTAAATGGGTACAGCATAATCAGTGGAAGTGTTGTAGGAAACTGAAAACTCAGTTTTGAAGTTTATACACTGGCTCATCAAGTGAGGAGGGAATATTTCTTCTCTGTAGGCCTACTCCATTTCTTTCATGAGTCCATGGAAAAACTATCTTGTTTTTTATACAAGATAGATAAGTTTGCTATTTCAAAGAAATAGTAGTGACAATTTTACCAAGGAAAACACATCTTTTTTAAATATCCATAAGCCAGTGAAATTAGTAAATATAGTTATTTGAAACTTAATGTATTAACAAAATATTTGATAAATTTGGAATATAGTATATAGCTTGCTGTTTGAAAAAATATTTAAATGTTTATTTTATTTGGTTATTAATGATCACAAAAGTTATGCAGTATTGCTACTGTGTCCTGGTCAAATACATGCTGTAATTCTCTTAAATTCCAATTTCTGATGCAAATGCTTAATTTTGTTTTTCATTGATACATGCTTTAAAAATAGTTCATTGATCATAATAGAAGTTCTTCTTGAAAGGAATGCAATATAAGTGGCATCACAGATAGTTAATTTCTACATTGAATATAGCTTCATGGATGTAAGGAGATTATAGTATGTATTTATCCCAGAAATTGCAGCTTGCTTCTAAGCATCAAATTTCCAGGAACATTGGAGAGTGCAGTAAAGAGACAAGGCTACAGTAATGTTTTAAAAGATAAGGTATATCCTTTTTTTCAATATTGTATTTTCAGTATAGCTTTCAGTATATTTGCAGTATAGCTGGTTGAGTAATTTGTATTCCTGGAAAAGATTCTTGACATTAATAGTAAGATTCTCTCTTTCATTTAGCTAGTTAGGTGAGGATCAGTAGATAAGTCTTGCTGTCCAAGTCATCTGCCTTTTTTTTTCCTCTTCTCCTTAATCCCACTTCCCAAGGATGCAGTATTCATCTAATTCAGATAGCCTTCCAGAATTAGATTTACAAAGTCTTCTGGCCTTCTAAGTTGCTTTTCTCACATTCATATGACTCTCCTCTGCCAACTTAGCCTTCTGTCCTCCACCCATCCCTGTTTTGATTCATTTCCCTCATGCCGTGTGCCTAAATATTGCCCAACCCATGTGGAAAGTCCTTAATTCTTGTCAAGACAGGGTCATGACTAGCCCACCCAGGAAGATCAGAACCATGGCTCTGAAACTGGGAACAAGGCTTGCCCACTTTATAGTATAAAAGCCATTATTCCCTCATGCTCATCCAGGCCTTTGGGTTAGCAGACAGTTTGAGCAGAGGCACAGAAGGCATGTGTTAGGGGAGATGGGATATGCTGGGAAATAGCAACAGATTTATCAGGGACGTGGGGGACAATGCAAGGGGCAAGTGGGGTAATGAGAGTGACAGTGAGACTGTACCCAAGTGCAGTAAACTGATATTAGAGGTCGGGGGGGAACTGTGCAGGGGGAAGAGGGCTTGGTGAGTTGGCCAGTATGTTTTCCCTTAGTTAAGTCTGGACATTTGTAGAAGCTGGGGAAATGAGCTTGGCAGAGGACCAGCAGGCCACCTACTCCAGCTTTCTCACCCCATGGGGGAGGCATGAATTAAAAAGAATTTCTGAGCAGACTGAGGCTATGCAGGGCTTAGTTGTGGAACAGGCCCACCCTCAGTTTTGTGATGCCTTTGGCCACCTCCATCCAAGTCTTTGATGAGTGTTGCTCTTGGTCCACTGGTTTCTTTAACAGCACAGCTTATTAGTCCTTGACCAATCCATGGCCTGTAGGATACTTGGAGAATTAAAAAGGCTAGCAAATAAGAAGAGGAAAAAATCAAGTTCCTTGGGGATTTGAAAAACTGAAAACTGGCCACACAAGAGTTGTGAGGAAAGGCAGCATTTTGAGGATGGTATCGACAAGTAGCAGGACTTGAATAAATATTAGAGAACTCTATTAATTCCAGCTGTGTCTTCACCAGATGACAGTGGACATATGGTATGAATATAATTGCTATCACTAATACCAACCTCTATTTTGCATACCTGGATCAAATTTCTGTGATCTGTGTAGAATCTGGTTCCAGCCCAGCCTCAAAATATGCTTGAGACAAGGACAGTTGTATAATAGCTGACATCTTATTTTAGTGCTCTCAAGGCAGCAGACATGTCTGATTATTCTGCTACTCTATTTATCTGTTCTCAGGAAGCAAAAGTATGTTATGCATAGCAGTATCATTTCTTAGGCACATTTTACTGGACAACAGATTCTGTGGCTTTTCCTGAACAGTCTGAAAATACCATCCACCAGAACTATTCATGGGACTTGATGGACCAGATGATCTCAAAGGTCTTTTCTAGTCTGATTGATTCTGTGATTATGTCCCTTCCAACACAAACCATTCTGTCATTCTAAGATTTACAGTAAGCTGCTAAACACCTACTTCTCTGGAAAAGAATGGGAAGAGGCAGTGGTCATGCTGAGGAAGCTGCTGTGATTTGTTAACTTAAATGTCTTTGGATTACGTAACATAGCCCAAACTTTGTGGCTCCCTACACCTATTTTGTTCTACAGATATTTCTGTTCTTACCTGAGAGAAGTCATATAAAACATGGGAAACACTCAGATCTATATCCTCAATCGTTTTGTTAGACAGGCTTCAGTTCTGTGGGATGAGGAGTCTCATTTCTGAAATCTGGTCATCACAGTGGGCTTTACACAGTGCTGCAAAGTTCTGGTTCAAAGGCAGTTACCTCATTCCAATCAGGCTCTGCTATTTATTGCTTTCCAGAGTATTGTGTCCTGTGGCGTCTGGCCAAGTAATGTAAGTTCCTGTGACATCCTTTGAAGTCCTTAGCCTTTCTAATGATTGCCATGAAGTGTGGAATTAATGGGACCATCTGGCCCTAAATATTTGGCTCTCCTACATGATTTTTTGTGACCTGGTGTAGTCAGAAATGTGGCTTATTTGGCTATGAAGTGACTAACTTCAGTTTGCTGTCATTGTTATTCAACAGATTCCTTTATAGACCTTAATTTTGGTCATCTTATCTGTGCTTTGTGTGGAGATCTTCTTAGGAGCTTGTTAGAAGTCTGTTTGAAGGAACCTCTGAGGAGAAAGATGCCATGTACACCAGAGGTCTCGTTGTTTCCTCTCAGAGCTCACTATCTAATCCATGCAGTTCATATGGAATTACTACAGAGAATGAGCAGCAGGAATCAAAGGAAGAGAAGGATGTATATAGGACCTATACATTGTACAGATGTAAAGAAAGGCTAGGGAGAAGAGAGAGTGTTCACATCTCTGCTTACAAGTAGAATACGTGAAAGATGAACGTATCAAGGGAAAAATAAAATGCTTTCTAGGAACCTATAGAATAAATTTTCTTACTATTTAGGAGAAATCCTATTGCTTCAATCTGCTTATGATAGAGGGTAAGTGAAAGGGGAAAAGCACTTTGAATGGACAAGGGCTGGATGAGGTGACCTTATAACTCTGCCAGCTGTTAATATCTCAGCACACACAATGCAGCAATGCTAGTAATGAGCTGAAGTAAGAACAAAGCTCACTACAGCTATTAATGGCTGGCTCATCCCTATTAAAAGACGGAGAAGAAGCACTTATAGAGTAAAGGTAATGTGCTTGACCAATGTTTGTGGTATGCTCATTGAAAGTGCCAAAAGGATGTTGCTCTCCTCCATTGCAGCTATTTGTAATACATTTGGGTTTTTTACTACCTCTGATGTACTGAACCTCCCATATGATTTATTTGGAAGTAAGGTGTGGAAAATATTTTAAGTTATATTTTAGGCATGATAGTTCTCCCAGTTAGTCTAGGAAAATTGATTTCAGTCCCTGTAGGCCGTGATGCAAGATGGGAACTGTAAAGGTCTTACTTTTTTCAGAGTTAGTTTTCATGAATCTAACCTCTTTCATTCTTTGACATTTGCCTGGAGCTTCTCTGTTTATATCCTACTGGTACTGTTTTAATTTTTCTCTGGAAAAGTAATTCTTGTTTCTTTTGACTGAAATAGAACTGATAGAAATTACTGCTTATAAAGTCATGCAATGACTAATTACTGGTGTAGATGATGGGACAATATGTCTCCAGTTTTCAGGAGCTTGACGTATAGTCATGTCAAACAGTAATAATACAGTTCAATTAATACATCTCAAAGCCTGTTTCTCTGTTCATTACTACCAGGCTTGATTATTTTCAGTAAGACACTTGCTAAGGCAATAGCATTGCAACATCCAGGAGTTTTTAATAATTTACTCTAAATCTTCATGCCATGTTTTTTAACTAAATGGAGTAAGAGAAAGTGCAATGGAGTAAGCATTAACTAATAAGAGTAAGAGAAAGTGACTTAAAATTTCTGTTTTCTTAATTTCACTAGGAATGCTATTTTAGTGTGAATGTTAAGATTTTTAATACTTGCTTTCAGAAAGAGCAAACAAAACTATTTAATATAGCTTTAGACACTATTTCAATTGACAAAAAAAATAAATGTTTATTTGGCTACATTATAAACAAATGGGCTTACTGCTCCACATACTGAGGCAAGACATAAACTGACAATGTCATGTCCTTGACATAAGTAAATGCTGTAATTCTGTTTTAGTCATGTCCCTGAAAACTTGGGTTTCTGAAACCATTGGCATTTAAATACAAAGCACATGATTTCTTTGAAATACAGCATATACTTTTGTGGATGAGAGGCTGGAATTAAAATATTTTGTTTCTGTGAATGATGGTGTTCAGCAGTGTAATTTTCCACTTGTGATCATACAGTTTTAGTCTTTAGTCCAAATAGGAACATTTGTACCCAGGTGTTTCCAGTATGCAACATGGTGCTAACTTCAACAAATTGAATCTAAAAGCACTAAAAAAAGGAAAAAATAAAAAAGGGAAAGGTTTTAATCACCTTAACTTCGATTATGTTATTAAGCCTTTTACAATAGAGTTGTCCAAATACAATTGTCCAAAGGAAGCAGAATATTGGAGACAAAGATTTAAATACAAATTAATAGCCAGAGACTCTACTGCCAAAAAGCAAATACATTTTTTCTTCAAAATAAGTATGTACATACACAATATGTGCCTGTGTGTCTTTGAACATATTTTTGCAACTCTGCTGTGTATTTTCTATGATTTTCTCTTAACCAGTGATATATAGCCACAGGAATGGCCTTTGTGTGAATTGTAATTTTGTATGGTATTGTCTTAGCCTCTGTATCTGCTCGTATTTTGGGGCTGTCTGTGAGGGAGGTAGGAATGATTTTCTGATGGTGCTCAACATTTTTAATTCACATTAGGAAAGCTGGCCCAAAAGCATGTACAACCTCTGAGCTCAAATAGAAGTATGCACACTTCAAATACAGAAATAAAATATATATGCAGACCTATCCAAGTAGATGAAGGGTAGACTTCAGTAACACATGCTGTATGTACCAAAACATGGAAGAAATCCTGTGGCTAGTTAGTGTTCTTCATTTTAGAAAAGGTTACTTGACTAGTCCCTAAGAAAGGGCAGATTTATATTTTAAGATAAATTTACTGTACCAAATGTTTCCAGGTGACAGGTGACACTCATTTGCAAAATTAGTGGCTGAGAACATTAAATACATTTACTTGACGTAAGAAGTGTTAGTAGAGAAGTATTAGTATCTCTTGACTGTTATCAATGTATTTGTAATGCAGTTGTGAAAGGAGAGCCAATCAAATGTAATTTTTATTGTACTGATGTTTTCTGGTAGAGAAAACACTCAACAAATGTGTAAATATTGTAATGGAAGTGGGGAGAGGTTAATTTTTGATGTCTGCCTCTATGACAAATGTGACGTAAATAAGATGTTTAGAAACATGACAACTCAGGTGAAACTCACCATGTTTGCTAAAAAAACATTTTAATGAAATGTAATACTTCATTTTAAGATAAGCAGGAAAAGTCTTGTGACTTTTATTTGCATTTAAACACTAAACCATATTTCCTGTATTCTGATGTCTTAAATTATCTAGTTTGATTCCTTATGCTTATTCTTTTTCTGATGATTCTTAACTGGAAAACGTGTTGATTGTTTATTCTCATTTTATTTAATGCATTAATGGTTTGAATATTTTACAGTATTCTGTGAGAACTGGTTGTTTGTTTTTTTTAAAAAAGTAATATTTGCTTATAAGAGGTATCAGTGAAAGAATCTCTTTCAGAAAAAAAAAATTAAAGGCTATGTCAGCTGTACTATTTCTTAGAGCGACATTTAAAGATTTTTAATAGGCTGCTGGAAACACAGTACTAAAATACATAAACAATTAATAAAATGTGGAACATACCAAGAATGCACATCAGTGAAACTCTGTAAAATGTTAGAATTAATTATTTTTGTGCAACTTGGTGTGGCTTTTGCTTTGGAAATCAAGCATCAATTTTCTAGTTTTAACTGAAATAAGGACCACCCTGAAGCCAAGCTTAACGGAAATAAATCCCTTAGGAGGCTCTATTTATCACTTTGCTATAAATTTGGCAGCTAAAAAACATATAACAGCATGTAACAAAACATGCAAATTAGAGATGAAATAAATTTTACATTAAAACAAACAGCTAATTTGGGGTATTGAATTAATTCATCATTGATGACTTACTCTTTGAGGAGACAGAAAATTGCTTAAAAATAGTTCTGAAAAATTGCCAGTCTTAACCAGGACTCATAGTGCTAGGAGGTGCAGGCTTTTACTATACCAAATTTTAGTCACTTTTTCATAACAAAACAGTTCTGGGGAGACAAATAGAGTTAGTAACTTAAATTCATTAATATTAACCAACATGCATGAGACTTCATCTGTTTCCCTGTGTTGATAAAGGAGAGACTCTATGAATAATTATCTTGTAGCAAAAAAAAGTTATCTCAGTATGTTTAGTGTCGTCTGTTAAGAAGAGTTTTGAAAAACTGCGTCAATCACTGTCAGGCAGTCTTTAGGTTATCAATTGATATAAAGTATGATGTTAATATCTGTTGGATGCCTTTATAACAAGTAATTGGAGTTTGGAAAAGTGTTATTAAAAGTATGATATCACTCTGACTAAATACCATGGAGATGCTGGTAATAAATTGTTCCAACTTTTGTATCAGTTTTTCACTGTGAAGAAAGGATTCTTTTGTCACTGATTTGTACTGTTGTTCCTAGAAGCAAATTGTGAAAGTATTGATTGAATGTTAATAGAAAATTATTTTTTAAAATTAAACTTTACATATTGTTTCCTTGTGTCAGCAGAATTTGGTAGAACTGAATATCTTTAACAGATCATTTTTAACTGGTTTTTTGTCATGTCAAGGAGATGAAATAAGGTTTTCCCCTGTCTTTACTGCCTACAAAGGAGTAATGTAGCAGGAAACTTGAAAGAATGCATGCAAATGAGGAAAATCACACAGTTCAGGTGCTTGGATCTTGTTCTGAGCCTTGCTCAGGTCCAGAACATGCAGAAATTCTTGCTATTCATTGCTCAGTAGCAAGAGACAATATTGCATCCATGCTGCTTTCAGCTTGCAGTGTGGACTTATTGTAGCTTCTTCTTCCTTGCCTTGCTCATCTTTCAAAAGTGTATCACAGTTCATGACAGCATTCTTACCTGTTATCTGACAGGTCATAGTTAAAATAATTTTCTTTTGATTGTCCAGCAACCCCTTTCCAAAAACGTGTGAAATATTTAAATGGGTGTTTCACATAGAAATACTTAAGACAGGTATTTCAGAGTACTTTCAGTGTTTCTTGGCTCTGGCTGGATGCTGTGCTTTTCTACTGTGTGCTTTGTCTTATTTTGCACAAAGCGATTTTTGATAGCAATGTGCACCTGCACATTTGCTTGCTTGCAAATTGCAAGTTTTGCTTACATTTTTGATCTGTCTCCCACATGGTCACCAAGTGAAAAACAGATTCTGTATATGATTAGTCCTATTAACTATTAAAAGGATTTAGTAGGTCAAGAAGTAAGAAGAAATACAGTTGGAAGAAACAAAGAGAATTAGTTGTGTTTGTGTGTTGCCGTGTACCTATCTGAAATAACTGTATTATGAATATTGTTTGATGAAGTATCTCTTGATATAGGAGCAGGCTGCTGGAACAGATACAGTCCCGGTCAATATGGTAATGGTCCTGGCTGTAAAGAGTGGTAACTGTTAGGGTTCTCAGCCTACAAAGGCACAATTTGCTGCTTACTTCTCAGAGACAGATAGATAGACAGTGGTGGCCGGCTTTACAATGTCCCTAAGAGACAGACATGGCCTGGTTTAGGGGTTTGAATTATAAAACTCCCTTGAATTCTCTGATTAATACATTCAGTACAGGAATTTTTTGATGCAAACCCTGCTGTTTATTATAGTGGCTTCCCATTCAAGTACATGACCATCTAATTCCAAATCACCTCACAGAAAGAAAACACAATTGCACTTGATCAGACATTGCTCTGGAGGAAGGTGTAATATAAGGAGGCTGTGCTGCTAGGGAGAGGTTACTGTGAGAATAATGCATCTCCTGAGATACATGGTAAGGAGTATGGTGAGATGACAGGCAGTTTACAACCTACTCTTACAACACCTTGCAGTCATATTTTTGTGATATTTCATGGCCTTAATAAAACGGCAGGAATAAGCTCTTAACCATGCTTTTCATTTCTTTCTGTGTTTTAAAAGCAAAGTGATACACATAGTGATATGTTCAAATTCACTTTTAACAATGTTAGCTCCGTCAGTTAAAATGAAATAACAACCATAACTCCTGTCTATTTTTAATGTGTAAGAGCATGAGAACTGGTAATTATGTGTTCATATGTATAAACTTATGTTTGTGAAGAAAGAGTTATAATTATACTAGAGTGATTTAAAAATTGTTTACAGGGGTTATGTTCACTGAAATTACAGGAGCATGTTCAAGCAAGTCATTAGTTGTTAGAATTTGCAGTCAGTTTATCCCTGGAGTACCCTGCATATGTCACTTTTTATTCTAGTGACAAAACATTATTTAGTAGTTTATATCAGCAATAAGTTAAGTTCCTCTTTGCATTGCACTGACTAGTAGCTGTTGTCTTGACAAACCCAACAAAGGTATGAGGATGAGCTCTGCTTCTTGGCCAGCTAAAAACTGGTAGTCAGTTTACTTGCAATTCCTATAGTCCCACTAGAATTTTAATGTATTAGAATGTACACTTAGAAATAAAACTTAATTCAATGGGTTTAACATTTGGACTCAAGGATCTCAGAAGAGTTTTCTAGCCTAAATGATTCCATGATTCTATGAATCCTTTTGTTACCAGCTTCTTAAGGATGATCCTAGTTCATTGCCAAAAGCAAGGTAATGAGATTAGCCACGTCAAGCAAATATTAAAATACCATCTTGCTACAGTTCAGATGATTGAAAGCTTCCATTGAGGTAGACAAAGATTCTCAGGGGAAGAATGCAACTCAAGAAATGGGGAGGAAGCCTGAAGCATTTCTGTGCATTGCACCATGTAGCACATTGTATGTTTCAGCTCCAGGCTTCCAGTTCAGCTGGGCTCCCTGAGTTTGGATTTGTATGATCAGAACAGGAAGAGTGCAACAGTTTTTACTGAGGTAGAACAGTAAAACCAGAGGGTTTATACTAATATGTAAAGAGAATTAGTGGAAAAATGTTCGATGCCTCCATGCATAGCCACCTGCACAGTGGAAGCTTCACAGTATTCTGTTCATTTAATTCTATTTTAGAATTTTACCTGGATAGAATATTTTCATATTCCACTGTTTTTTAATAAAGTGAATGAAATCACAGACTAAGAAATATTGATTTAGAAAAGTCATTAAATGTTGGATCCGTGTCAGTTGGATCTGTGTTAGCAGACTTGTATTTATTGGGAAGTGATTACATGAACAATCCCATTATTTATTATTTCTTCATCTTCAAAATGCTGTCTAGCCTGCAATCTGCCTCCTTGCAAATCCTATTTATACGGTAATTCAGTCTGTTTATAACATGTTTTCAATTTTCACTACATATTCTACTGTCAGAAAATTATGACATTTGGTTTTATGGAAATATTTAAATAACAACAGCAAGCTACTGCACTGGAACCATGGCTTTTGGAGACAAGGATGGGCTGGTGAAATTGTTCTCTCATAAATGGGACATTCAGAAGAATTCCCAATTGATTTCCATAACAGATGGGTTAAGTCAATGTGGAGAGCATCTGAAATTCCACTGTATTTTAGCATCACTTGTAAAATGGAAGCAGCATCTAAAATGCCAATGAACAGTGTCCAAATACTGATCTAAATCAACATTTTGATTCGTTTATGAATTTAATATGTCTGTGTGACTAAGAATTTATCAAACTATTTATGGCATTTTAACTTAGGTGCTTTTCAAATATGTGTTATCAGATCAATTTTAGGTGTATTTTTTATATTTGTATTTGGAAGGCTAATTATTGTTCACACTGTTTTCAATGGAAACACCTAAAGAATTCCTTTTGCTTTGTATTGGAAAAGAGTCTGTGTTTTATAATGGTGTATGGTTTCTTGCAAACCTCCTGATAGCTAATAAATTAGCATGGGTAGCAACAGCATGCAATATTGGCAGTGTCATTAAAACAAGGCCTTAAAAATAGGTTGCTGTAGACAAGGGCCAGGCTTGACTACTCCCCCAAAATGCCATCAGCTGCTGTCACTGTTGAAAACAGAACAGTGTGCTGGATGGTTCTTTCTCTCACCCGGTAAGGCATTTATTTCCTTATGGTCATATGATGTTATCTGCTCACTTTTGTTATTACAAATACACTGTGCAGTGTGTTTTACTTCATACATAGAAAAATACCATTTTAATTTGAGATGCTGCTTGAGTGGACTTGCAATATCAGAGAAATTTACATATGAAAAGTCAGAAAGTGATTAATGAGCTTTAAATGACAAATAAGAGATCTTCTTGAGTCTGTAGGTTATTGTGTGAATTTTTCCACTTCATCAAATTTGCTCACACCCTTCACATGCTCGTCTTGTACATAGTGATACTGACTCTATAACTCTTCAGAAATTTCCAGTGAGATTGCTGTCTTAAACCTCCTATGGTAGCTAGACAACAAAGCTCCTTTCTGAACTTAGAACATACTTTCCATCCTATGTTTATTGTACAGCAATGCAAAATGCTACATTGCTGTCATGTGAAGTATTACCACTTGTTTGGCTATTACCTAGCCAGGAAACTATGTGGTAGATTGCTGTTGTACAACACTGGGAGACTCCAGTCAAAATTCTGAGAACCCATACTTTGTGGATCTGACAATAGTGATTTTCAGTTAGGAAGTTCAGTCATTTCCTCATTAGTCCTTGTAAAGAGCTCATCATCTCAACTGGTAGTTAGTTCTGTGGGGGGTTAGCACTGTCTCAGAGGCACAGCAGGCAAGATTTACTTTGTCAGTTTTTACCTCTGAGATTTCCACAGCTGGGAATCATGTGGTGATAGAATGGAAATTCTCTGACTGATGAACAGATATTTCTGTCTAAAGTCCTGTTTTTATACTGTGTATTCCTTTCTTTCTCTGACTTTTTACTCCTTGCAGTTAATCTCACAGTCCTGAAGTCACTGCCAGAAAAACTTACCTCTGCCAGGTTTTATTTCCTCACAGTGTTCTGATAAATACATTGAAAACACTTACACCTATAGAAACCAAACAAAACCATTCAAATTGTATATGTGTAGCAGTTCATTAGTCCCATTTTCATCTGGTTTTGTAATAGCCATACATTTCCAAATCTGTCTTCTTCAAATCTCTTAAAACTTAAAAAATTTACTTTACACACCAATGATGTGACAGACTATTGTTCAAACACAAAGTCTCACTGTTACTTCACGGAATATTTTGGAGTACATTTTCTTGATACAAATAATTTACATGATTGGGACTTAAATCTATGAACTTTCCTCATCTGAAACATGTCCTTTTCTTGCAAAAACATCACACTCCAGTTTATTTGGTCATGCCAAAGATAATATTGATATGGAGAAAGATAGGGAGAGAGCTGAACTGAAGTTGCAATGAGGACCAAGAGTTCACAAGACTAAGCTAAAATATTTCTAGAAATGTCTTCTGTCAATGGATGTTTTAAGACTTTTCTCTAGTTTCTACCTTTTTCAAGTAATAAATAGGAATTATATCTACTACAAAGAGGCTTTTGGCAGTCAATTTAATATAATGGGGCATAGGCAATTTCTTGTCATACTTTTTAGGACACTATCAAATTCATTTTCAGGATAAGTTCTTTATGGAATGTCTAAGAAGCTCAGAAATCTCAAAATCAGGAAATTAATTCAGAAGATTCTGTATGATCTCAGTGCAAGTTATCAATGTCATAATGCTGATACTCAGAAACTTTTCAGGGACAGGATTTAAATAATTTTTTTAACATTGTAGAAAGCTTACCCATAGTAAGGATTTGAACTCTGTTTACAGTTCCAGACCTTACTACAACTCCAGTTTAGTTTCTAGATGTAGCCAAAGCAGATGGAGAAGTCCTGCCCCTACCCCAAGACATAATGAGAATCCTCACTCATGATATCCAACAGGAAGCAGTTTGCTGCTAATGCTATTGTCTTCCCAAGGCATTGAAGAAATAGTACATAATTCTAAAACATAAAATCTATCTCTCCAGGCTGCCCTCAGAAGCAAAAGTGCTAATTTCAGGCATCTCATCTGAATCAATACCAAAGTAAGTCCTCTAATGCAGTGCTTTTAGAATTAGAAGGCCGTATTCAGTTTCTCTGTGAAAACTTGTGGAACTTCATCCCTTTCGATAACTGCTGATTTGGATTTCATCAGACCTGCAGACTGGTGATGCTCATCATATGCAGTTATTAAATTGTACTTACAAAAGCAGGGGGGTTAATTGTGGCCAAGCTCCAAGTTTGATTTGCCTCTCTGCATCCCCTTTCAAGCTTCAGTTAAGTTTGGTTCTTAACTTTGCTACTTGTCTAAACTTCAAGTGTTTCTGAAGCCAGCCACTGTTTAACAATTGCCACATTTCCTCCCACAGGCAGTTATGTTTCACTTGTGGTTTAACTAATCCATAACATGATATTGGTTACTATGAGTTTGTAAAAGCATTAGTAGTTGACTTACTAATATCTTTGAGAGACGAAGAAGACCTCATTCATTTCCAAACCTGAGTGCTACTGCTGTACAAAACTCACTAAATGCTAGCACTTTCTCTGTGTCAAGGGACTATTAAAGAGAAGGATAGCGAAAAGGAAATATTGTTCTGGAATGAGATCTCATACTGCAGCACTGCTCTGGTATACCATGAGAGAGAAACACAGCTAAAATGCAAACAGAGACAGGGATTTTTTATTTTTTATTTTTTTTTTGAGAACTTTTGGCCACAATCAATTTGGGTTTGGAACTAAAAAAGAGAGGTGGTAAGAGAAGACATGCATGCCTAATAGTGAAGTAGAACTTGTTTGTATCTAACATATTGGAGAAATTGTTTGAGAACAGTTCATTCTAGTGAAAATATTACTTTTGTAACACTGCCAAGATCAGTGTTTTCTCATTCATGAATCAGAGTTCTTTGCTCATTTGTGGTTGCTTTCTTCTCATCCTCTTTCCTTTCCTACTGTCCTTTTAGAGCAAAAAAGCCATCCATAGTTGCCTAGCTAAGCACTTGCTCAAGTATCAGTGGTGAGAGTTCTACAGAACAAGTCAGCTGGGCCTGATGTGCTCTTCTTATTTGTGTACTCCACAAAACTCTTTGATTTTATGTGGATGCACTGGGGACCTTTTGCAGTTATTTAGTTCTACTGCAGAAGAACTTTTCTGTCTTCTGGTAAGAAGTGTGGAAAAGTGTTGAAAGGCTGGGCCTTGCTGCAGATGTGGGCGGTCCAGCACAAGCAAAACCACAGTGTGGGCTTTAATTCCTGCCACCAGCTTCAAATTACGTGTGCAATCAAAGACCAAGTGAATGTGTGCCTGAAAATCTGGAGGTGCTGGGCAAAAATATGGAGGGCTATATGGGTAACGCAGGTGTAGGTGTCTCCCTCTTAGAAACTGTTGTGTAATGACTAGGTATCATTTGGATTATGAAAATATTGGTCTGCCACTACAGGTAACCAGGGGTTACTTTTCTGAGACGGATTTACTGGTTCTACCTAATTCTGTTCATATGAAACCTGAAGACGCCTGACAATTACATAGCTGTGGATGGTCTGTGCAGAATATTGGCCATTTCATTATAGCAAATCCAACTAAAACAAAATGATAGCTGGAGAAGGAGAGAGGGAGGTAAGGGAAAGGAAGGCATTATTCCTTACCACAAAATGTTCTTCTCTTTCTCTTCATCCCCCAAGCAAATTAAGAGAGTAGGTCCTTTATGCATGCGGGCCTGTGCAGGAAAGTTACTGCAGCACTGACACAGAAGGAAATCATACAAGATGCTGTACCTGGTTCCAGTAAAATTTGAGTGTGTGGGTGGCAAGAAGCTTAGTTCCATGTGCTTTCCACCCCACAGGCAGCTCCACAACTTCCTGTTGTGGAGGTTTCTCCTCTTTCCTATGTGGCTTTGTGCAGTGGGCTTGCCTTTCCCTTGGTTGACGTTATTTGCAGCCTGTGTACAGTAAGTAGCCTTGTGCAGTTTACTCATCCAAAAAGGCTGCATATAAATTTGGCTTATGAACTCTGTAGAGTGGTGTTATGAAGAATTATCTCAACTAAGAATAATTTTTCATTAGTTAAACAGGAGATGACATAGTCCCTGACTTTTTTCCCCTGGAGTTTTCAATATGTCCCATTCAGGAATCAGGACCAAAGACAATGTTATTTTAGTTCTTTATGGAATATATTTACTCACTCCCAATGTGTTCTGTTCTTCTTAAAGTGACACATGTTTACTCAGAAAGGAATATACCAATCACTAAAATTGTATATTTTCTGCTTTTATGTGAAGTGGTTTTTGGCCGCCTGAAAGAAAATTTTGAGACTAAAATCTGATCTCACAGTCTAAGTAATAGGTCCTGGCTTTAATGATTTACAAGCAGAATTACATACCTACTCCCTTTGCTTTTGAGTTTTCAAACTAAGGGTCAGCATGAGGGCAAGCTGTATCTTGCTGAAACATAGACAAGTGTGAGGGAACTGTTAAATTTATACCTTTTTTTTGAATCCTCTTGATTTATTGGGGGAGAAGATAGCAGAATGAATGAAAGTGCAGATCAGAGCCAGGACTTTCATCTTCAGTGTGGATCAGATCTGGATAGCAAGGTGAATGTTTTGTGGTTGAATGACTGTTGAGGAGTAGCAAGAACGATTAAGCAGCTCGATGTAATGCACGTGTAAATAATTTTTTTTAACGATTGGAGGTCTCAACTGGGTTGACCACTCACATGGAGAGGTGCTGAAGTCCGTTTGATGTCATAGGATGTGTATAAAGAGGATGGGGGCTTACAAGATTTTATATGTATTTACCTTTGTCTGTCAGTCATCATCAAGAAGCATTCAGATTCTGTTGACACAGCAGTATTAAAGTAGTTTCAGCTTCAGTAACATGAGTTTGCTTTACATTTCAAGGGATTTAGCTAAAAATTGGTAATGAAAACATAATACATATTTCCATTTACCATTTTGGTTTGACTAGTACGGGTCAAACAGCTTTGTATTTTATTGCATTGAATGTGTATCGTATATTATGGTGGGATATTTCCTGATTAAGGCAAATGAATGTTTTTCAAATTGAAGGCAATAACATTAAATTTTTATGATGTAAGTAGCGTCAATAACTCTTGAATAGGCACAGATGTCAGTTGCTTCATTTACCAGACAGTTTAGCCAGGATATTCAACTTAAATAACAATTTGGCTGACTTCGAGGAAACTATTTCATAAGTCTAAAGAGCAAGTATACAGTCTTCCTGGACAAACTATAGATAAGATTTGAACTGTTTATAAACAATATAGATTATGTATTCTTTTACCATTTATTTTACTAGCAGAGTTTTCACTTCCAGTCTAACTGGAATCCCAATTTAAATACAGAATAATAAAAATATCAAGTCTGGTTTAATGGTGATACTAACTCTGAGCTACGAAGTCTATTTTTTTAGCCCATTAAGCCTTTATGAAGTTTAAATGGTCTTTATACTAAATACTTTGGAAAGAATGAGAAAGTTTACAGATTTTGATCCCCTGTGCAAATCTGTTTGAGCATTGTGTTTAGTCACAAAATAGAGTGCATTTGGTTGGTCCAAATACCAGGCACATGAGTCCCAACTGGCCAATTTGTGTGGGAGTGTGGGTCTTTCATCTGCATACCTCATTCCTGGCCACTCTTTTTTCCCTTTATCCAATCCTCAATAAGCTGCTGCACACACATTAATTGCCCTGAGCAGACAAGTAGTCTTTTCTGTTTCTACTGTAAATGCCACTCAATGAACCAGCCACTAGGTCATGCTCAAGTGCAATGGAATCTTGTTTTTCCCTCCCAAACATCTAGCATCACCTCCACCCTGACTTCAGCTTCTGTGAGGCCAATGAAGTTTTTTCACAAATACTCTTATTGTGGTTGGTATAAAGAAAATTTTTGTAGATCAAAATATATTAAAACTATAAGCATTTACAGGAGCAGGATGTAGACGTAATTGTGGAATTTATCTTTTTTTCCTCCTAAGCTTCTCTGTCATTTTAAAAATTGCTTATTTTGTCATTGTAGAACTAAACATTACTGTAAAAGGCCTCCTAATATTCAGCTTTTCTGAAACCACCTAAGGGATTGTATCACCTTCATGAAGACAACAGCAATTGAAATATAAAGTTCTTTGTCTTTCTTCATATACTTTCATCAGCAGATCATTATCTATCTTCAAATTTTAACTGAATCTTTTTTTCCAGGAGTGTAGTTAGGAGAAACATTAAATAATACTTAATAAAGAGCATTGTCTCTGAAAACGGATTAAAATGTTCATCTTCCCACTTCTAGTGTAAATACAAATTTTAATTGGAAAAATATAATCCAGAAAGTAAGTTACTAAAACGGTGTGAAACAAATAGCAGAAGCTTCTGGGAGATCTTCATGAAGAAGAAATTGTGCGTTTTTGGGTACAGTTTTTGAGTCACTACTATGAAGAGCCTTTTCAGATGGAGAAGTTCATCAGACATATCAGACTGAAACATAAACCCGTGAACTACCCATTAATGTGTGGTTTTGTAGCTTTTTCTCCAGTCTTTGTAAAAACTAGAGAAGATACTTGCTTTTACCTAAGATTCTTTGTGATAGAGCTGTTAAATTAGGATAACAATGCCTTAGCATTTTAAGCTTATTTGAAGTGTTGCACATCTGAAATGACTGAGAACCATTGGCTTGAACAGACATTACCTAACTCTGAGAAGTCTGTGGTTTTGGAATTTGATGAATATATGGAGAAATATATTGAGTGCAGCTCCCTTTCCACTGGCATAATCAGTCCTATGGAATTACCTCACCTTGATGGTTCTTCCTCTAGCAGCTTCCCTTTGAGAAATTTCCTTGTCTTAGGGCAATAGATCAGTTGTGACAGTACCAATCTCTTCCAGTGACTGCTGCCTCATTTTGTAGTTTGTACCACTCATTTTTGTAACCTGTTTACACTGTGTGACTTGGGATGCAATCTTGGGATGCAATCTTGGGCACAGGAGAAAAGCTGAAAAGCTGGTTAAATTGCTGTTCTTTGTTTAAGGTATGGTACAAAACTTCCATGCTGAGCAAGGTGTGAAAGAGTCCAAGATGGTCCAAGAAACAAGAACCATCTAGCAAATTAGGATAGAGCTAGGATTAGAATTTAAGTCTGCTGAATCATGATTTTAGATACTTTTCACTATACCATCCTTTTTTTCTGAGTTCTGGCTAATCTTTATCAAACCTTTTTACTGACATGCAGCTCCTGGGCCAATACATTGCTGAGCATCTGGCAGTTTGAACCAAAGCACATTAAAAACAAGGTGAGAAAACTGTTAGGTAAAATGGTGAGTTAATAATATTTTTTATATAGGATTGTGGAAAATGAAGCTTGTTGTTAGTATTTCTCATCAAAAGCCTCCATAAAGGCCCTTCTGGTGTCTAGGAATCACTATGGAATGAATATTTGTCTGACTGACAGTATTTGGTTGAGGAATGGCTGCATAGAGTTGCTACTCACCGGGACATTTTACTGATCAATATTGCAGGAAAGGACTTTAGGAACACTTGTGACATACCTGTTAAGGATGCTAGACACAGGACTGCTGGGAAGATGATGCTGAGAAAAAGATAAAAACCCAAAAGATGCGTAAAACCCAGTAGCTTCTGAGAAAGAGGGTTGAACTGAGATCTGCAATAAAACTTTTCTCTGCCTGAGAGTTTTAAAGGGAGACTGCTATGACATTAACCTTAGTCATTACTTCTTAGCTGCGAATAATAACTAAAAGTTTATTAAATAACTCTAAAGTGACAAACTGTGGCTGGAGACTGTGGCTGGAGACTGTCTTGAAAGAAGGTACAGAGTAACTTAAAAACTCTTAAGCCCAGCAAATATTCCATAGGCATTCTTTCTATTCTAAATTGCACTGATTTAATTCTGCTTAAGTTGGGGTCAGGTTGAATCAAAATTTTGCCTGTGTTATAAGTTTTATCATAGTCTTATCTAGGATCTCAAATTGAGGTGGGATAAATCATACTGTGTTTCTGTGCCTCTGAATCTACTAGAAACAGAGCTTTGCTTGTACATTTAGACCAGATGCAGTTATTAAAGTTAGGTGAGATGAATGCCATTCATAATGCAATAACACATTTTTAATGGCTATAAAAGGCTTATTGTTATCACTTACTTGGTTACAGTAGACCAGATCTCAGACCTTAGAGGCAGGATATTTTCTCTTTTGTTGTACGCTTGGTATGGAATATATATGTGGTATTTAGTAAATACTGTCTGAGTATCTCAGTAAACTGCTACTGTGTTACTAAGGCGCTCAGATTTTAGTCCAAACAAATATGGATTGGAAAAAGCAAATGCTTTATTTGCTCTTTCTACAGCATTTCCTAGGGCAAATTACTGTAAACATATAAAACTCAGTAGTTAATTAGTAATGCCATTATTTTAAGGGCCTTGCTTAATGTGCTTTTTCACGTCACAGCAGCATCAAGGTTAATTATGTTAATTTTTGCATTCAGTACTCTAAAGCAACATGCAATAGATTCTCTAGAAACAATAGATGTGTAGGCGTAAATCTTTTTACCACCTTACAAGTGCAACAGGGTCCTCTAAATGCTTTGGCAATGAACATGAAAGAAAAAAATAGCTGATCCTGAAAATACCATTACCTTTATTTATTTTGAAATTGACACTGCGCAGTTTTCAGGCTAACACCCAGATTTAGCTGTGTATCTGAGATAATCCAACACATACACAAATCAGCCTAAAATGTCTTTTCCTTCATCTCTGTTATATCCATTTAATTTCTTGAAAAGGTGAAGAAAACATAGATAGAGAAAAAGAAATCAACTAAGGAATTTTGTTTATTATGATTGGACAGCTGCAGTTGGTCCACTAAGGATCACTTTATGTTTTATTTTGATTAAGGAGATACCAGTCTGCCAACCATAATTTGTACAATACTGCTATTGCAGTTGAAAATGGATGACCTTTTGCAGCTGACAGTGGTACTAATTAAGGTGTCATTGCTGGGCAAAATGTTCCATCTGTGACATAATCAGTAATGGAGTTTTTGTTTTTATTTCTGCATATTGGTATGTTGCCAATTTAATCAGTTAGTCTTTGCTGAGAGTTGTAGTGTCCCCCATTAACATGTGCGAAGTTTAATTCTAGTCTTATATTCAGTTAATCACATATTTAGTAAATGCTGCTGAATACTCTGTATACATGTTCAAAGTTAACAATTTTGCTGAATCAGGGTTAAAATCTAATTTTTCACAACCTGACTTAGTTGGAGAATATTTGTCCAAACAAGGTTTGTTTATATTTTGTTAGGAAAATAAGGGTTGTTTCAAATTTCCATCTTCATAGTCTTTGCCCATGTGGCCATGCACCTTTCCTAGGCTTTGCATTACCTTTTCATCCTGTAGAAAGTTATGAACATCATACTAGCCTTCAGTTTGTTTTTCACTTTATGCCTGTTTTTCCATCCCAGAAGACAGATACAGAATGAAATTATACAGTGCTGCCAAAATCATGGCTACTGAATGCAGTGATTGCCTTTTTTTTCCCCGCCTGTGCTTCTACCAGTGGCTTTAAGTATAAAAGAGAAAAACAGAATGCCATTCTGTAGTTATCATGTAGGTTATGTCATGTCTCTGGAGTATGCAAATGTATCTTGTACTGGGGAATACTTTCACTTGAATGCCCATACATCCATTGAATTTAAGAAACAAACAAGCAGTTACCACCGGGTTTCAAAGTAATATATTGGGTTTGATTTACAAAGGCCATGTTTGCTGTTCCAGTACCTCTTACCCTTGCTCACTTTCTCCAAATAACAGCAGCATGTGAGACAGAAATATTTCAATGTCCATTTGTTTTTTATGAAATGAGTCTGAGCTGAAAAAAGAGCAGCGTCTAGCGTTTCATGAAGGAGAAACAGTTAATAGCTTGAAGGGTTCTGGTTCTGGAGTTTGCCCAGATTGATTTCAGGTTTATTAATTTTTGGGCCATGCTCCAAGAAACCATTTAAATGTACATTGAGCATATAAAAAGTAATTTTTTTGGGGGAAAAAGGACAGTAGGCTATGACAGGCTTGGTGTGAGACACTCTAATGGGCTTTACTAATTGTCAGCTCTAAGGTAATATTCTGTTGCTATAAAACAATTCTTTGGAAAAAAAGCTCTAAAAACAATTACAGAACAGAGGTGTAGCATTGATGCAATGCTATATCCAGGCCAAATGAGAGGTAAAGCAAAAATACTTCCAGAAATCAAAAGCTTCTGGATTGCTGCAGTATCCTATAATGTTTTCTAGAAAATTATACTTTAAAACATTAGTTTTTAAGGCATAAATAAAGCCTGATCATCTGATTTTTATGCTACTACTGAGTTTAATGGAAATTTTACTTGGTTTTTTAGGATTTTGGCTTTAGTCTTTCATCAATAATGGTTTTTTTTACTAAACCTTGAAATACTTCTCAGTTGTTTTTTTTTTAAATTTCTGACTTTAGCAAAATTCACACTAAGAACTGTGAGGTTTTTTTATCACTGAATACTTAAAAAAATAAGAAGATTTCAAATTATTATTTAAAGGAATAATAGCATGGGCTTCTGCTTTTCTGTGTAGGAGGCTAATTTTTTTCAAACTGCTAGACATATGCTTTACCTGAAATATTTCAAATCACATATAAAACAGGGATGCATGTACTGGTGAAAGAAACAGGAAACACATGACTTACAAATCCCATAATACTTTTATTTCTAGGATTTCATGCATCAGGCACTGGACTACATGCATTTCAGCAGTGGATCCCAACCAAAGGGATCAAAGTTCAGAATTAAAACTACTGCTTACTCGTGCTTTAATAGTTCTGCAGAAATACTCGAGTTTTTCTCTTCAGCACTGGCCGAGGCCACTTAGTGGGGCACCTACGTAGGGGTGGGAGTAGCTCCACTGGTGTCACTAAAGTCAAGCCTGTGTTTACTTCCTTAAGAGAACATGCTTCTAAGGCAATGCTGATGTACTTAGATTTGGAATTTGGACAATTTAGATGTAGTCTGGTTTTGAGGTATTTTTACTATGAAACAGCCTGTTTCAATACAACTGTTTAAAGCGTACGGCTTGTACACATGGCTTGCCCTAGTATCCCAGTTTTATGGATAACTGAAATGGAGCTACTGTCTGTCACTGTTGTCTCTGCAGAACTGCAATGTAACATAAATAATGTTGCAATGAAAAATACTGATATGGGGAAGCCTATTTTTATATGAAGAAGCCTATTTTTGTTTGCCACGTGCTTACAATTCTTCAGGTTCTAGGACAACGTATCTTGCATCTCATTTGTGCTTATTTTTTGAGATTATTTGCTGTGAGGCAAAAACCCCCAGAGTTGACACAGCAGTTTAAAATCAGTGACATGACAGCAGTCTTACAAGTGTGTGGGTCTAGGTTGCCAAAAAAGCACAAAATCAAGAAATACCATGCAGCAGTGAGATTTTCAGAGTGAAAGGCAGCTGCAGCTGGAAGCCTGCCAGGATGCTTTCTTCAAAGTAGTGCATCTATCCTTGCACAGACTGCTGTCCTTAGTTGCAGCAATTGCAAGGAGCATGACAGACTCAGTAATCTATTTTCAGTTTATGGTCACATTTGTGCAACCCATCAGTTTTCAGAAGTGGCTGGGATTAAATAGACCAGGCTCTGCCTTTCTTTAGATGTTTGTTCAGTTCATTGCAACTAATTCCAGTAGGGTTGTGAGGCAAGATCTGTGACGTAACAAGAAAAAAATTCAAATTACAGTCTTCCTTGTTTTTTTCTTAAGAGCATGTTGATTTCCTCCAGTCTTCTACTTTGTCTACTTGTATAATCAATTGTTAATGTTTATTGAGTTGAAAGTATTGTGCAATCTCGAGCTCTATATGGAACTGTTGGGAAAAAAAGGGAGATGTCTGGATCTATGCCTCAGCAATCTAAAAGAATTGCTTCACACCATTGCTGAATACAATCTTTAGCACTCAATCTGCAATACTGACTGATTTGGACAAGAACTCTCACTTTTTTCACATTATTTTGAACAGGGATCTGGTCAAAAAAAGCATTTAAGGAAGAAGGCATGGTAGCTGTGATTGAAAAGGCAACGGAAGTAAAATAAAATGTCAGTAAGGCACTGTTTACCAGAAATAATGGATTACATATTGTACTATTTCTGTGTGGGGAAAAAAAAATCATAAATTGACCACAGTAATTTCTCATAAGTTTGGTTGGAAACAAGGGGTTAAAATATCCATTATCAAGAAATTGATTGGGTTTTTTGGCTTTCAGGCAACACCATGGTGATCTCTTCCTTTTCCTCTCTAATTATACCAATATTAAATGTTGTTTCTGTGCTGTCTGGATACTGTTCCAATTCATGTAGCTGAAAAGCCATGGTGCATCATGCCAAGTTATTTCTTCATTGTGATGTTGGGTATTGTCCAAACAGGTTCTTTTCATCCAAATGAAGCAGTAGTGACTGCCACCAAGCATTCACAACAGAAATGGTGAAAACTAAGTTAGATCCAATGAAACAACTCAAAGAGAGTGAAAAAGAGGTTTAAGATACCTGGACTGATTCAAATTCAGGTACTGGATTTGAGTACTGTACACTTCCCCCTTTGGGACCACATGGGTCACCCAGCAAAACACTGAGAACAACAGTGGTTGGTGGTGAACAGAAAAAACCCAAAAGCCTTTTGATGGACCCCTACCAACAACCAAGAGCAATGCACATAATGAAAATATCTACACTTCTAAAACCTCAAATATGAGGAAAACCCAGGAATGAAGAGAGTGTTCCAGCTAGTTCCCGATTGCCATTAGATCTATTATCACTCATTATTGCCCACCCAGTCTTCACTGTGCACTTGACAATTTCTTTGTAGTATTCATAGAACCACATGCAAGAGTCAAAACCACAGATCACTAGGATATTTATTAGGAAATTAGACTCTTGAATAAGAAATGTGATTCAAACAATCTTTTAGCAATATATTATCTTGACCTCTGCATATGCTTTTGCCAATTTTATGACAGAGCAACATTAAATTGAGTGGGTGGTGTAAGCTAGGAAGGATTATATGGGCCAGAGGGAACAGATCCCATTACTGTTGCGTTCCAGATATTTCTAATTTGAGGGTTTTCATAGGACAATAGTTTTGAAATAGTACACACAGTACTTGTTTACAGGAGTTATTGGACTTTACTGAAACATATGTTCAACTTTCCCTCTTTTTTAATATTTTTGTTTCTTCATCCCAGATTCTGTAAAGAGGCCCTAGATATGTGAAGTGAGTTATGCATGGGATATGCTGGAAGAGCCACATAGGGTGTGTGGGAAGTCCTCCATCTGAAGCCTTTCAAAGCAGGTTCTTCCACAGGAGAAGTGTGGTGGGCTGTGGGAAAGAGAGGATGGTGGTGGGCTGTGGGAAAGAGAGGATGGTGAAAGGGAGCTGGCAGACATATATTCACATGGAATATATTAAGCACATTCCAGTCACTCCTCTGGGTTTCCCCAATAGCTTGAACCTCTGCATCTGACTCACTTGGTTTTATGACCTCTTATTGCTCCTCCTTTTGTGCTTTTGATGTTCCTTCTCCTTCATCATGTCTTTGTCTGCCCACACAATTTGTTTCTTTAATGTGCTTCATCTTTCTACTAGCTGAAAGCAATGTGCTTTCCATCTACTGTTCATATACCCTTCATCCTTTCCCCTTGTTCTCTACTGTTCACTCTGCAGAATTTCAGTATATTTGTGTCCTAATGGATAGCTGTGTAGTGCTTTAATATTAAATGTCTTACCACATGGGTGCCAGCTGATTCTGGAATTATCTTAGTGTGATTATAAGTATTATAAACTGTAATGGGCGTCCCTTTGACAGTCTGAGTTGAGCCCAGATGTTCCCAGATTCCTTCCCTGCATTTCTGTCGCCGTGCTTTTCTCAGAGTACTGAATAAACGGGTAATCCTGCTCCACACTGGAACTGTGAGATGCATTTCAGAACACCATGCGTAATTATGTTTGTCATTCCACAACATTTGGCATGCTGCTGCTGGTGGCCTACTTGTTGACAAGTAACAGATTTTGTGACAGGCCACACAATATACCATAAAATACTGGGTATCAACACTGGGCAATCAATCAAACAGGCTTAATAACACAAAGAGATTATTATTTGAGGAATACTAAGTGTTCCTAGGAGCCTACACAGAGATGAAAGTGGTTTTGCAAACTCCACTAGACCAATGAGGACTACTGTTTTAATAGAGGATAAAAGAACTTCTGTGTTAATGTCTTGTCAAGGTAGGTAGGGGAAACCCTAAATAAGGGAAAGAAGGGTAAAAGTAGCTGGTCTAGCAATTAACACATTGAGCAGCCAAACTCAGAAGAGAACTTACGCTTTGATTTATGCTTTGTAGCCACTTCTGTATGTTTTCTGAAAAAGACAAGACCCAGGGAAGGAAATGTTTGGACTATATTCACTGCAGAAACAGTATGGGAACAAAGCACCTCTTTTGTTAAACCATTATTAAAGCAGGATAGAAATTAGTTGCAGTCTATTAGCTAGGCTTCCATACAACTAATGTAGCCCCCAAAGATACCATTTTTCAGGCAGCTAGCTGACTTGAGAGCCAGAAAGACATTAATTTTGATCAAAACTTTATTTTCAAAGATTGTGTATTTTATAACAATTATGTGCTAAGAACAGCTTCTTACACTATCAAAGTTCACGTCTCTTTTGAATAGAACATTTTACAAACTTGACCATGGTGCTATACTTGGAGTTATGTCTAAATTATGCAATGGGTCCCCTACTGACATTTTTAGAGTGCTCTCTGTTCTCACGCTTGTTTTAAAGTAAGCTTATAATATTTGCAGTGCAGCCAGTAACCTTTTTGTAAGATGGTATATGATTTTTGCCTTTGCAAGCAGTAAGTATTCAAGAGAAATTTTTAACCTGAAAGTTTGGGGAAAAACCCCACAACACATCAAACCACAAGAAATGGTGGAAGGCATGTGAATATTAAGTTTGTGGATAAGGAGGCTGAATGATTAATTTTCTAGTAGTCTCTGTGGAGGGAAGAGAAGTGTTAAGTATGGAAGAAGATCACCATTAAAAAACAATGTCTGTCATTTAGTCTGAGCTAAAAATCCACAATGATTTCATGTTGGATCATGCTCTGACTCACTTTTAAATGGGGAGGAATGTACAAACTGACGGGGTGCTAGCCCAAACTCTGGTCTTAGCAGCAGCTGGAAATAACCAACACCTGATTCTCATCATTCACCACCTTGCCTTATTTTCCAAAGATTATTAAGCAAGATTGACAGCTCTGAAGAAACAAGTTGGTCTAGCAGTTGCATTCTTCAGTTTTCGTGAAGCAACAGTCTTTTTCAGGGAAAACTAGAGGAAAAAATATGACTGCTTATGGCAGCTGGTAGAGAAGGAAAGAATGCTAAAGGTGAGTGACTGGGAGAGAGAGAAGGAAATGACTGAAAACAGGCAGGAAGCAATACCAGAGGTTTTGGTTTATTCCAAAACCTGTTTTGGAGAAACATAAACTGTTTTCCATTTTTCCTTTAACAATCTTAAAGCCGTATGACCACTTTGTAGGGACTGGAAACTTGAAGAGCCCATGACAGTTCCCGTTGTTTAGCCAGGGATGTGTGACAATTTCCAGAAGGAGGATGTGCATATTGGGTCCAGCTGTGCAAGGTGCTACCCACTAGTATTGCTGTCTGTAGCATTCTGGCTAAGGATGAAGATGCCCAAGTTCTTATTACTAGGTAATCTTTTATATGCCCCATTCTGCTGTCTACACAAGGCCCCAGTGGTCTACTAGACCCTTTATTATGGTGTAGTGAAGTCCCTTTCATTAATGTCTTTAAGGTCATTAAATTCATTTGGGAAATAGTAGACATATACTGGCACAAAGGAGTTAGAGACAGGTAGGTGAACCCACATGGAGGCCTGCTCCAGGTGGGTGCAGGTGATAGCAGAGACAAATAAAGCCTAATGGTAATGGAAAGTGTTGGTTCAAGCTAGTAAAAATGAGGCTAAATTCTGATGCAACTACTAAAAGCCATAGAACTGTAACCCAAAAGACCTATTAATGGCTCCATTTAGACTCAGGTGTGGACTTTGGACACACAAAAAATTTCCAAGCTTTTTATCTTCATAGTTCTCTTTAATATTATTCAAATAGAAGTTTTACAGAATTGGATACCTTGTGTTGGTATCTGTCTAGATAAATTTATGGTTCAAACCATGCCCCGATAAATAATTGTCAGTGGTAGTTTCTGCCTGGCAGTGTTCTAATTTCAGATTCATTTAGAGGTGACCAAGAAAGAGAAGATTGTACAAGAGAAAGTCTGAATTTTTCAACATCTTTCTTCCAAATTTGATAGAAATAATGAAGCACCGGTTATACATTTTCCGTTCTGTGCTTTACTACAATGGATTAGGGTTCTCACTGAGAAGACCTTTATCAAATTTCAAGGTTTATAAAAACACTATGTGATAAATTGTTTGAATCCTCAGCTCCTCAATTTAAATATCACTTTCTTAATACTGAAATTGAGCTAAATTACATATCCTCATGGTGTTGCTGCTACGGTTTTCAATTAAGTTAAAGTAATGTCACCTAAGGCAGATAACAGGGTCTGACTTATTTATGTACACTTGCATGTTAGCCAAAATGTTGGAGTGTTACAAATTTTTCAAAAATTAGTATTTATTTGATATTTTTAGGGTATTTTTTATGCCAGTATGAACCTACCTTAATAAATCTTTGTCAGCTGGCATGGAAAACAAGTCTGTACTAACAATTATATTAGCTCAATATTATTCATGTGTGCTAGCTTTGAATAACAGAACTCTGGGATTTTTTAAACAAAGTTCTGAAAGTATTTATTGGGATGCTGGCACTGTGACGCAGGTGTGTGCTTGCTCTGACCTTGATGACACATACATTTTAGAAAGCCTGAACTCTGACTATTAAAGTGTTGCTACTTGACCATCTGGCTTTTAGTGTTTGTCTTAGGTTCTCATCTCATTTACAAATTAGCACGGGATGCCTGTTATGGTGGTGTTTACCTTTTCCTTATCTGCTGTGAAAAGTGGAGCTGGATTTGTCCTTGCCATTTCCCTGCATGGTCATCTGTTAAAAGAAAAAGCAGAGGTCACCCACGAGAAGGAACATAATAAAAACCTGTAACAAGGACAAATTTGGAGGTTGGTGGTCCTCCACACTAATTCTTTTAACTACACATTTGCATTTACATTGAAGCTTTCTAAAATGGAGCAGCTAATGCAGGTTTCTTCCAATTATTTGATCCCAAGCTGTAGGAATATTTGGCTTCTTAAAAGTTCAAATTTTAGGACTTTTACTTCAGCAGACAATTAGGGGATTTACTTGCAAATATCCAGAAAACAGTGTCTCAAAGAATAAGTGCTATCATTTTATAAATGATTTCTTAAACAGAAAAATGTTATTTTAAGAACAGTAATCAAATCAGCACTAGTGTAACCTCAGTAATAAAGGTTTCATCATTTTAGCCTGATTCTTGAAGGTTTACATTGACTTCTGTAAATGGCACAAATTAAACCAACACGTCTTGGCAACAAAAAATACAACTGTGCCTAAGTCAAAGCAGGAGATGTAAGTTTTTTGTTTGCAAATTATGTAATAAAAAGCCATCTTTCTAGATTTCTCAAAGTCATTGTCTCTTGAGGTTACTGGAGGTACATTAATAAAGATTAGCGAGTATATATCAGAGAAGAGACTGTCAGAGCTAAATTCAATTTTCATAAAAATAACATGTAAGAAACAAGTGGTTTTTTTCTGTTTCCTTTATTGTGAACCAGTTGCAAATATTGTTTTCTTTAGTAGGTATAGGATTTACTACTCCTTTTGCTGGTAAACATGTTCAGCAACCAATATTAAAATTATCCAAAAACATTGTTATTAGTAATTTCATATATTTAGGCTTTTCATAGCAAATAATATAAACAGAAAATTTCAGTATGTATTTTTAAATGAAGACAGGAGATTGATCCATACCAAACCAGTTCTTGAGTAGGCCTCAGACATAAAGTTTGAGTCATTTTCTCAATGAAAATGTGAGCATCACTTTGGTTTGCATTCCAGCAAAGACAGCTCCCATGCTACTAGACCATAGTTTGTTTGGCTTTTTTTCTGTGTCCTAGTAAGTTAGGGTTTTTTTCCCAAGACATAATAATTTTGCTGGGAAGGACTGATTTGGTGTTCAAATAGTAAGGATGTTCTTCTGGGAAGTCTAAATTACCAAGAATCACAGAATATTCTGAAATGGAAGGGACCCACAAGAATCATCAAGTCCAGCTCCAAGCCCTGCACAGGACATCCCCAAGAGTCACACCATGTGCCTGAGAGCATTGCCCAAATGTTTCTTGAGCTCTGTCAGGCTTCGTGCTGTGACCACTTCCCTAGGGAGCCTGTCCCAGTGCCCAAACACCCTCTGGATGAAAAACCTTTTCCTAAAATCCTACCTAAACCTCCCCTGACACAAGTTCAGACCATTCCTTCAGGTCCTGTCACTGGTCACCAAGGAGAAGAGATCAGTGCCTGCCCCTGCTCTTCTCCTCATGAGGGAGTTGTATGTTCTTGGTTCAAATTAAATAAAGCAGTGTTTTGAATCTGTGTGTCCCATATCCTGCCTTAGAGCAAATTTGAGTTTTCTGACCTTAGATTTGGCTGGAAAATTCTGCCTGGCCAGGATTTAACTTCCTGTTGAAAACTCAGAAGGTTTCCATGAGAAGTTGTTGTTTAGGTGCACAGACATTCTGAATTAGAAAACCAAAATTTATGTGAGGAGAGGAGGAAGAAAGAAATCTTGACTAATTGTATGTAATGTTTATCTCTCTGTGGGATTCTTTAGGGCATTTGCCCTAGTGAGGCATGCTGAGTTTTTCACCATGGCAACTCTCTAGTCTTCTGAGGAGATTGCACCCCACCTTGTGTGCTGCTTCCAGGTGTGATGAGTCAGAGAACAGCTTGTCTTCTCTACACACACAGGAGTGGAGGAAAGAACTTTTAAATTTGTAGATCTCTAGTTTTGTTTAAAAATATGAACTTCTCTGGCATGATTAACTGATTCTCATAAAATACTGGTGATGATAGTGGGGAAGAAGGTAGCAGTTTAAGCTTTCAGGGAAACCTGGGTTTATACCTTGAAATAGCTACCAACACTTGGCAGTAACATTTGACATTTTAATTAAATTGCTACTGACTTCTCATCTTAGTGCCAAAAATGCTAGAGTGCTTTCCCAAATGGACATGAGGAAATTTGTAGACTACTATTCTTGAGGCTTTTTTTCTTATTTAAGATTGTAGGACAGAGTCTTTTCACTTGTGGCATCTTGATTAAAAGTAATTGGACTTTGGCCATTTTGCTTTTCCTCTTCCTAGGACTGCTGGTGTTTTGCACACTGGCTTGGGTTTTTGCTGGAGGTTTGCACAGTAGGTTGTTTTTTTCCTGATGCCTGTACACCAGGGTGGCCAAACTTTTTTGACATGTTGGCTGCGTAGTGATTTACAGATTAAGGCTCTGGCCAGCAGCAGTGCCAGCAAGGCTGCTGTTCTCTCTCGCTGACACATCGCGCTGCTTTCAGCCACAAACTCTTTGCTTACCCTTTTGGACTTGTTATACTTCTCATCCCACATTTCCCTTTGGTGCAAAGCACTCCATTTGGCACAAAACATTCCTGCTCTGTGCCAGGCTCCACTCCTATCTGTGTCTCATGTAGCCTGTGAAAATGAGAGAACAAACAGAAGCAGCTGTCTGTGGCCTACCTGTCTTGCAAACAGGGCACAGAAGGGGCCACATCTGCTGCAGCATGAAGTACAAACCTGGGCCAGATGTTGAGGATTGTTCTAAAAATGTTTGCCTTGCAGCATTGTTCTTTGCAAGTCTCTACAGAGATCATTCTTGAAACATGCAACACTCTAAGAAGGTTGGCATAGGCTTTCTTTAAAAAAAGTGTGCTCCTGGATCCTAGTCAGAGCTGAGTCCCAAGCAACTGTGTAATTTAAAATGCAGTATGGCACATTAAAGGTCATTCAGTAATGCTTCCATGAAGCTTCATCAGAACGGGCAGCTGCTTCTAAAGGAAGAGAATCCATAGTCATAATTGAGAGTTCTCTGAAATCTCCCTCACAGTGTGCAGCAGCAGCCAAAAAAAGCCAATAAATTGCTGGCATTGTCAGGAAGGCTACTGAGAACAGGACAGAGCCTAACTGTGTAAAACCCTGATGTGACCACGTGCTGAGTACTGTGTGTACTTCTGACTTCTGTGTTTCAAGAGGAGTTAGTGGAGGTGAAGAAGGTTCAGACGAGGGCAATTTAAAAGACAATGAAGATGAAACATCTGCCTTATGAAGAGCAACTGAAATATTACATTTGAAATAGAGAGAGCTGGAAAGAATTATGATCAAAGTTTGCAAGGACATGAAGGTGGTAGGTAAAATGAACACAAAATGTTAATTAGCTCCTAATGTGGTACTTTTACAATTGAAAGTCAAGTATTGAAACTAACAGGACATCCATTTAGAATGGAGAATTCCTTTTTAGAATGCAGATAGCTAATTTTTGTGTGCACTTTGACAGAAGACTCTGAAGACAGTATAAATGGGTTCAAAAGGATTTAAAAGAATTCATGAACATCTGGTCCGTAAATAGACACTAAACAAAATACACAGGGAGGTAGTCTTTAACATCTCTAATCTGGAAATTTTGATTGTTGGGCAACAGGAGAATGACTCTGGATGAAGACTAGGCTTGTGTATTCCCCTAGCTGGCATGTCCTGTTGCTTTTTTCAGGATCCCAGGCTAAGACGGTCCAGAGGTCTGACCCAGTAAACATTCACCATGTCCTTTAAGTTTTAAATGTAAATGGTAGTAGCCAATGCTGGAAACTTGCAACAATGCATTAGTAGGCACTAACTGGGGTTAAATTGCATATTTCCCAATTGATTTAACAAAGAAGCTAAGCTGCAAACCAGAATCTCCTTATATATATCAAATAGCTGTCAATTATTGATATTATGTTTATATTTGCAATAGAACACTGGGGATTCAAAGCCAATAAGACACTCCCATGTGCCACTAAAAAGTCCCTTTTTTATTATTAGTGGTTATATTACTCTTAAGTACAGAGCAAAATGCTCACAGAATAACATAATAGTTTTGTCTGTTCTAGTAATTCCAAAGTTGGAAGGGAAAAAAAAAGTTTGTTTATTTGAACTCCTAACCTTTTGCTCTGTAATTTTTGCATCAGAGTGTTTCATGAGTATTCTGCCTTCAGATATGTCAGAAATATCACTGAGATAGTATCTTTTGTAGATATTTGATACTTCCACTTCCAGCGGAGATCAGAAAGTGTGGAGAAGTGTGATTTTTTGCTTGTTGGTTTCAGCTAACCAAACTCTTTGAAAATTTGGAAACAAAACGTGGTTTTCACTCAGCTTTGTGGTTGAAGAATAATGGTCATCACACATATTTTAAAGTCCCAGTCCAGGTAATGCTAGGGTTTTAGCATGTTTCTTTTATCCAAACTAACTTTTTAGTCTCTAGTAATGGAGAGCTGCAATAGCCTTACATGGTACACTAAACAGCAGCAAAACACATCTGATGGCTTCTATATTTGTAAGTGGTTTGTGGAATTTCTGTAAGAGGACAATTTGAAAGATTTTTTATGATTCAGCCAGTAGCTGCCAGCATGGAATCTTTATCTTTGATTGATAAAGTCTAGATTACTTCACCTGCAAGCATTCCATAGAGAACTTATGAACTAAATATCACAGTCAGAGTTTGGGGATGATAGAATATGGACATTATGATATTTTTCAATCATTACTGCCTGATATCTTCTGAATATCGTTCTAAAAAGTATGCACTGTGGTGTAAATATCGCTTGAAAAAGAATGTACCACGGAATTAATGCAATTGAATACTGCCATTGGTCATCCTGCACACTCATTGCACTGCTTGCCTGATAGTTCTGCAGCTGTTCTCTGACAATGATGTGAAAATGCCTGATAATTTCATTGCTAGAAAGCATCTATTTTTTTTGAAAGTTGAGCTTCATCATCCTATCTTCTAATTTATTGAGGCGTTTATTTATGAGAGGCAAAGGGGATAAGATGAACAGTGGCAGTAAAGAGCCATTTCAGTCTAGTTGCTGGCTCTGCAGATTTTATCAATTACTACAGAATCTCTCCATTGTATGCAAGAAATAAGTTTCTAATTCAATGCCCTTCTGTATGTAAATTTTCAGTTTGAGGTTTCTGCTATAAAAGTAGTTACCAATAAAAAGCAAGTCAGCTTTGTTACTATACTAATTTAAAAAGAGAGTTGAGGCTTTTGTGGAAAGAAATAATTTGAAAGTATTCAAGGAATAGTAGTTATTTAGTAGCATTAAAATAATGAAAAACTGTACGATTCTCTCATTTCCTGCTAAAAGAAGCTTTTTCCTTTTTCCCCCCAGTTATAAGAAATTGTGATTTCCTTCTTCTTATGGAAAATCCCATTCAAATGTGGGGTAATTCTTGATTACAACCTTTTCATTCTTTGGCATAGAGAGGGGAAATTTGTTTTGCATAGGACATGGCAGTGTTTAAAATATTATTTGATTTGTATACTAAGATAATTTTAAAAGGAAATTGGTGAGTTTTATCTCTCAGCTGGACTGTCATCCACAGGTTTTCTCCCCGTTTTCCAGTATCCAAGCAAAGTGCTGATCTTTCTGGAGGTTATCCAGTACATGCCTGAAAGAGATTAAGGGTGGGAGATATTTCATCAGAATTTATTACTGTTCAGAGCCACAATAAGGGTCTCCATTGAAGTCTTTAGTGTTAAAACCCATGAAAATTGCTAATACCATGGCAAGTTAAAAATGCTGTAGGTGTTTTTCATGCACTATTTCAAGAGAGACCACAAAGAACCAGCAGTTGAAGGCTCGGCTAACTCGCCTTTAGTCTTTTGCCAGGTTGAAGCCAGGTCATAATTTGTGTTGTGCAACACAGAGATAAACTTTGGCTCTATGTACCTGCTGCTGCTGTCAGTGAGTGGGCTGGCTCAGTTTTTCTTCTTGTCTCAATATAAGATATCAAGGAGATCAAGAAAATACCTCAATTATAAAATTTTGAGCAATGAAATCTTAATTTTAAAAAAAAGGCCAAAGATTTAGAAAGCAAAGGGTTGTGTTTTCTTAGCAAACATCACACAGAGAGCTGTTACATCAATCTCATCACTAAATATCTATACTTTGCTTTAGAAGTGTGGTCCATGTGGTCCATCTTTTTATGTTGTGTCCTGAGCATAGTAACCAGATGTAAAAAAGTATTGAAGCTTTTGTTAAACCGTACAGTAAAATACTCTGGAAAAGCCACAGTAGTGCTGAATTCTTTTTGATGTTACCACCTAAGTTCCACACACTTCCAGAGGGAGCAGTCCAAAGTAACAAAGTAAAACACACTTAGGAAGTTGCAGATAAAGTATGAGAGATTTAAAGAAATAGGCCATTTCTATTTTTGCCATTGTTTTTTAAAGATTCTGTAATGCCAGATTGCAGGGTCCTGTGTGATGTGGCAGGAATATACTGATAATTCCCGCAGTTAAGGAATAAGTATACACACACCCACACACACACACACCCACACACCCACACCCACACACCTACACCCTTAATGCAAGTTTGTGGATGTTTTTTAGCTAACAAGATAACATTGATTCAACAGCTTTAACAGGAAAGAAAAAAGGTTCACAGCAGCAGGAGTCACCACTGCCATGCCATGTACCACATTAGATATCATTCGTCTCTGCATCTCTACATCTGTTTGTCTCTACATCTCTATTTTGTTTTTCCTGGTTAACTCAAAGAATGCTGAAGTCAGTGGAACTTTCCACTGGCTCAGAGAGTGCACCTTTTTAGACTTCAGGGTCCATTCTGTTGTTGCTGTCCAAAATAGCAGTAAGATTCTGGCTTCAGGAATATGAGCAACATACCACCCCTGACTGACACTGGGGAAAGGTAGCAAATTATACCAGAGAGTCATCAGCAATCATTCAGAAAGCTGGCTGCTGATTCTAATTCAGCGGGTTTTTTCACCTCTTATACTGAATCTCCACCAGTCTGCCCTGCCATTTTGAGGAGACTGGTTGTTTTCCGTGTGTCAGCTGGGAGCCAAGGGGAATGTTGGCATGTAGTTTTTTGATTCAAACCTGTGGGACAGCCCAAACATTCAATATGCATAATGCCGTGGGTGAGCGGGGGGTGGAATAAGCCTCTGCATTCACCGAAAGTGTCTCTATGGCTTTGAGAGATCACTCCAGCCAGCACTGCTCTGGTGCTGTACAGAACGGCTTTCCTCACACCCGTGCTGATGTGTCAGGCACAGTTCNCATTTCATCTTTTTGATAGTGTGTTAATGACCTAGCAATGCATTTCTCTGGGATTTTCGCTGGTCTTTAATTGCAGAGAAAGTATTTTCCATATAAATCAGGAGAGTAATTTATAGTGATAAAGTAACAAATTTTAGGCTGCTTCCTAATGAGTCATCTTTTAGGAACAGAGAATTGGATCTTTTTCAATCCTGTCTGTTGTTGGCAGATTCAAAAGTATGAACTCATTGAAACCAATTTTAGGAGCAGGTGCAGAAACCTGCCATTTTCAAGCCACTTTCAATTATCTTTTAATCAAGGATGTAGAAACCGAGGAACTGAAGTTGTAGGCTATAATAAAGCAATAAATCCAAAATATTTATATAAGATTTTTCAAGGGATTAGGTTCCACCTACCTTGCCATCTTATCCAGATAAAAAACAAGTAGTGTTAATATCAATTTAAACATGTGAAGAGGTCGCTTTCCAATATGAAAAGAACTATACTACCTTATACACTGAATACGATAGTGAATACTGTAATATTCCACATTAAAGTGAATACTGTAATATTCCACATTAAATTTGGACCAAACAATCTGTAAATATTTATGTGTCTGGTGACACTGATACCCAAACACATACATAGTTATGTTTTTCTGTAGTTGCATGAAGTCACAAAGAGATTTTCTTAGTTTCGTTTTATATAATCTTTTAGAGACTGAACCATTACAACAAACCATTGATCTGAAGTTGAATTAATAGTTCTGTGCAATATTCTGCTTGGCATCAGTTGTTTGTTGAAGAAATAGAAATTTATCTACAGATGCCCCAACTTTGTATTTGTTCTCCTATGTCTACTTGATACAAACACTTTCCAGAGGTGATGCCTACACATTCCTGTTTGGTTGAACAGTAGGATGAAATCCTTTTTAATTTAAGGAATCCTCAGCATTCCACTGAAGATTATGTTCCTTTAACATGGAGAAGAGAACACTTTTCTATTAATGTTTACTATTGTTCTGCTGGAAATACTTCTTTGGAATGTACTGCTCAAGAAAGTCAAATAAAGTAACATGCAAGTGAATGGGATTCCTAAACTGGATTCTTCTATCTGATTGAAGTTTTGTCTTTATGACTCATGTTCTTTAAATTAATATGCTCTTGTCAAGACTAAAATAATTTGTGATTACGTACATATTTTTATAAACCTATTTTATAAATGTACCCAGAGATTTAAAGCAGAATCTTTTTTGAAAGTTCTTAAAGAGCCCATGGGACATTTTCCAAAGATAGCTCCAACTTCTTGCTTATTTGCATCAAAAAGATGATGGAATGAAGTGAACAAATTTTGAGGCTATAAAATGTACAAACTGAGGAAATAATAATTTCACTACAACAAAATTCCTATAATTTTAGTGGAGCCAAGATTTCATTCTCCTGTGCTTGCTAGAGGAGCTGGGCAAACCATTTATTTTAGGACATTGGCAGAATAAGCTCCTCCTAAATTCAGAGTCTTAAAAGTTTAGGGTTTCAAAGTTTCACTCTGGATCTTGCTTTCTCACAAGTTCTGAGGATCCCCGAAGTTCTAATTTAAGGCCATGTCTGCTTATAATGTAACTATATGTGGTAATAACTGTAATACCTTAAAGGACACTTTAAGCGGCTTAGAAAAGAGGACAAAATTATAATTGCTGGCTTGCCTTTTATGGAAGTTAATGACAGTGGAAGAGTTTCATCACTGATCATAACAGTGATGTATGTTACGCTGAATCACTTAAAATAAGGTTTTTTCCATGGTTTGAGGGGTGTTTTTGGCCCATAAAATTGTGTTGAAACATGCATCAAAATCTAATATCAATGTACCTGTATATAGAATAATAAAATATTTTAGATCTGGAGGTTGTCTGATCCAGTCCCCTGCACTAAGCAGGGCCAGCTTCCATGTTGTATCAGCTTGCTCCGTGCCTTGCCTAGTAAAACTTTGATTACTTCCAAGGAGGGACATATCACGGCCTCTCTAAGGAGCTTGTTTCCTGCATAGCCATCTTCTTTTAATGTTTTTTTGACTTGTGTGATTCAGATTTCACGATATTTTCTTTTACCCTACATTTCTGCAAAGACCTTGACTGGCTTTTAGATAGCTGAACAATAAAAACCCTAAGATTTGACTTCGCAGATTCAACTCTCAGCTTCTTCTCTTGTGTCATGTGCTCCAGACCAGTTTAGTGGTCCTTCTCTGGACTCATTCCAGTTTGTCAGTCTCTCTTTTACTGGGGGTCATGGAATATGTGGAGCCTCTGTAAACTGCTCAGTAAAATAAATTGCCTTCTGCATTAATAGCCTTTAAAATAAGAGTTTTCATCTTTAAATTATTATACAAAAGACAAACTGTAAAATTTCCTCTATCAGTTAATTTTTGTATTCCCATTTAAGAAAGAACTAAACTGAAGTAAATAACTAAATAAAGGTTGCTAATCTGGATAATGGCAGATCTGAAATTAAGTCAGAAACTCTGCTGCTTATTTTTCCATCCAATGACTACGTAAAATTATTTAGTTTCTTTTTTGGTCCCTGAAAAATGGTCTCAATGTTCTTATGTTTCTATTTAAGGAAATTCAAAACGATCTATGTAAATTCAAGGTTTTTGTATCTCTGTTATTTTCTGGGTTTCTTTTGGAATTTGACTTCTCTTAGAACAACTGAAAAGAGGCTAAATTTTACTTTCATAGCATTCAGATTTTTTTTTTAGGTATACCTTCTCTATTTTTAATTTGGAAAAATTTTCTCCTAATTCACCTTCCTGTGTACAGCATTCAAGATGTGCTGCCCTCACAAGCAGTCTTACAGCAAACCACAGAACTTAGGGAAATATAAGTTACTGCTCACCTGTAAAGCCTACATAAACCATTTTTCTACTAACTTCAGTCCTCTCCTTCACCGCAGGCCCAAAGACATGAGATGTCATGCTAAAGAAGACCCCAGTACTCCGTGTTGGCTTTGGAAGGTTCATTTCAATAGGGGTTGGCTGTATTAAAGAGCCATTTACACTTTGTTGTCAAGGAGAACTTGCCGGGGGACCTAAAGGGTCATTAGCCTCCACTTAGCACCATGCAGTGTAGCAGATGCTTCATGACATGTGACAAGGAAAGGCTTTAAATGGAGTGTCAAGGAATCCCAGCCGCATCACTTAATTTTTTACTAATCTGTTGCTGTCTAACAATTGTAGCCATTTTATCGATAGTTGAGCTTTCACTTATATGTGCCAGTGATGACAGTAGTAGGAAATTAAAGAAGCATTGCCAGAGAGACTGCATATTTTACCTCTGCTTTTAGTAATTCATCCTATTAGGTATAGTGAGTAGGCCCTTAGAGAAGTAGTAAACCCAAAAATGTAAATTCCTTGAGCTTTTAAAATCCTCTTTGGTTTGATAATTGTCAGTACAGACAAGTCAACCATTTATTTTTTTTAATGCACAAGAATTTCAAGGGGCAGCATAACTGTCAGCTTCCTTTGTGCACTATAGTTACTAATGTGTTGTGATTCACAAGTGCCAGATGTGAGCTACATGCAGTTTCAGGACCCTTCATCAAAGACAACATAATGGAATAGAAGGATATTATAGATATCCTTCTATATAGCTACATAATAGTATAGAAGGATACTCTCTACAGAGAGTAGGACCTGGGGTACTTGTTAGAAAGAATGTTCCTTTGCAAGAATCTTTTGTCATTCCTTGTGTTTCAAATACCTATAGCATGTGATCTGAGGAAGTACAAACAGCAGTGCAAATTGCCTGAGGACATTGTGGGTAAAATTTTAAACCCACCAAAAATCCCAGCAGAAAGGAAGCCCTTAAAGTGAGGTTCATTGGGCAGACAGTATGTGACTACCTCAGGTTTTACTTGATAAACCGGAAAATTTGTGTGATAGTTTGTTTGAATTTACCCACTCTTTTAACCATCATGGTGGCCCTACAACGTGACTTTCCTTCCTCTCTGTTATTTAGACAACTGTCTTCAGTGCTACATAAATCGGCTCAGTTAATCTGAGAGGTGAAGTTTTCCAAGTAAGAGGGGCCACACCCTGAAGGCATGACATGTGAGACAGAATGCCTTCTATTTTAGGAATTCTTTCTTTCATCCAAAGAAAATCCCTCAAAAAGTCATGCCTAGCCATCAGGACCCCCTGGATAAATGAGAATTTATTGTGTCATCTTGACACGAGAAAATACTGGTCTCCATTCTGTGGTTATGAAGTATCCAGTGATGAGGGTAGACAAATAGATTTCACTAGCAGCCATTATCTATAGAAAGCCTTTATCCGAAGGGGAACATCTATGGCTATTTCTTATTTGCTCCACTTGAATGACGTAAGTCTAATGGTATTTATTTATCTTTACACTGTGAGAAAACAGAAACCTCTCATAGAAGAAAGAAGAGCAATATAATAAAGTAAGATTAAAATTTCCACTCTGGGATCACTTCTGTCAGGATCTTTGGGGTTTTACTAAACAAGATTTTCAAGATTACGAATACATCTGTCTGACTACTCTTTCTGAAGGAAAATCTTTGCTCAGGTATTGAGTAATGAACATGTGGAGAGCCCAGTGAGGCCTGTTTGTATTGGATCAGCTGCGTGTGTAGATACCAGAGAGTTTGTGCAGATGCAGACCAAGTCTGCAGGTAAGGCTTCCTTTCTCTTCTGGCTGTCTGTAAATCTCTGACAAATCATCAGAGTCCATTTTGTCTGCCCAGGCAAAACTTACAGCTGGAAAAAGGATGTCATGGCTGGGAGAACTAAAATGTACAGCATCTCAGAGTTCTCCTCAAGGTTCCCAGTCATTTTTAGTGTGGATCACAGCAAAATGTGGAGGTGGTGCTACACAGTGCTTCTTTACGTATTTGCAATCACACAAGGTGTCTATCATCTGATTCATAATCACAGTGGGACCCTGCAATTTGCTGCTGTGCAGGCAGAATCTGCTGTTTTTACAGCATTTAGCTCTGGTTTGGTAGATAAAAATGATCAGAGAGTAGAACTGCATTACTAAGCAGGATTTTTGTGACCTGTGAAATAGGGATTTGTGAGTTAACAGTGCTCATGAGCCAATTTTTGGAATCTATCAGGGTTATATTTTTCACAATTCTTTTTTGTGAACATGGGGATACTTGATAATTTCAAAATGAATTGATAAAACGAGGCCTGTAAAGTGCATTCCCTTTCATTTTGATGTATGTACATTTAAGGATCTTGAAATCTGAAGCATATGAATATATAAAGTATCTTTGAACCTCTCAAAGGGAGGTTTCCTAACTTACACTTTCAAAATAATGTACCTTTACAGACTGAGGTAAGTTTAAGGCAATGATGCCTTTCTCACTGAAAAGATCAGCAGTTACTCACATCACTACCTATTTATCCTTGTCTCAGTCAAATTGCTTTGTTGTAAAAACAAAAAGAACAACTGGTCTTACCTGTTACTGGAAAATCCAGTGACTCATAATCTCACTGGAAGATCTATTATGTATTATTTTAGGAGCGGGAAGTGAAAGAGACATTCCATAGGAAAAATTAGAACTTTTAGGACATATTTGCAAGTCTCCTCACATAAATATGCCTTGATGCCATTCTCACCCTGTTTTTATTCCAGTTCTGGAATTAAATTCTGTGCTGGGTTAAACAAATATTTTTACTGCTTAATTAACTGGTGTCAAGACTCAGCTGTTATTGCTTGTACCTAGACTGTCTTCCTCAGGAGCTGTTCTGTGATGAAAACGAGTGTTCATGATGAAGTAGGACAGATCCAGTGATTCATTACAAGGTTCTGATGCAGGACAGTAGTTTCTTGCAAATACAGATATTTCATAATAAAAAGAAACACTATATGTGAAATAAATGAAGGAGCCATTCTTGTTATAGGAATCTGTAACATAATTAAAAGGAAGAAAATATGCTCAGTAGAGAAACAGCAACAAGGAGAAGAAAAATCAATAAATCAAAAGGTAATGGGATCTGCACAGGCTATGGAGCCATATCTAACAACTGCCAGCAGTGGAATGCTTGAGAATAATATTGTAGCTGTTACCTGGTAAATGGTAAGAAATCTGAGAAATGAAAAGATGGAAATGAAGCAGCTCAGAGCACAGCCAAGCACCATACTCTGTGTATCTGCCCAAACAAGGGAAATGTACAACACTAATCCATTAAAAGCTCCCATAATGATAATAACCTAAATTACAGCAATGCTTTTCGACCTTTGGCAAAAACCCTGGAGCCCAGTAGATCTCACAGTATGAGAATGGGCTTGAGCAGCAAACGGAGCATCCAGGCTTTGAAGATGTGATTTTTCTGGACCACCTCCATTTCAGCTATTGGAGTAACATGCAGGAAGCAGAGAATAGATCCCCTTAGAATAACATTCACCACTGAAGCAAAAGCAAAGTCAAAGTAGATGTATTCTGCATGTTACTCCTCTATAGCCTCCCTCAATAGAAGAAAACGGAAAAATCATGGCTGGTTCCCCATCCAGCTGACGGAAAGTCTGCAGGGCGTGCCATCAGATGACATATGTTTTCTTATTACTTAGGGTTTTAGCTTTTGTTTGGGTTTGATGATATTTTTATTTGTTTGCTTTTTGTTCTGGAATGCACAAGTAATTCTAAAACTGTTTTAAAGAAGGGGGAGTACAGTTCAAATTATCTAGATTTTTCTTTTCTCTTTGCAAGAAGGCCTATGGAACTTGGCATGTTAGCCCAACCTTGCCTGATGTGATCACAAACACAGTTAAATTTTTATTAAAATGTTTTGAACCTTTCAAACATGATATTGATAACTGAAATGGAGCAAAGAGACAGTAGCATCTGGTTTTAATGAACATGGTCTGCTTATACTTGAAAGCAAAACCATGCAGGAAAAGACTGGAAATTCTTGTTCAGAGATTCAAAGTGCAATAGTGTTTTTCAATACCTGACATCTGTATGCTTAGAATGACCTGGGTGACTTCACTCAACCTATTGTTCATATTTTTTAGATTAAAATGCCGTATTTAGATCTGAAATATATTTGATGCTTTTGCTTTTTTTTCTTTTTTCAGCCTGTTGTGTACTTCTTTCTTGCTTTTTTTTCTTTTGCTCTTTTTTTTTTTCTTTTTTTGGGGTGTAATTACCAAAGCTCATTGCTTTGAGCTCTATTGTACCTTTTTGACTTGGTGATCTTCTTCAATGTAGTAAATATCAAACTATTTTTATTTAGAAGTGTGGGTTCCTGTTACTACATTGTAGTCTAAACGAACAAGGCAACCCTTTGTGGGGATATTTTTCTCCTATATTTATTAACATGTGGAATAACAAAATTGCCTGAAACAACCTCCTAAACTACGACACCATATAAAAGCCAACTTTTTCAGGTGAAATTGTCAGGACATTTTCAGAACAGATTCTGCAAGAGGCCTCCCTGCCTCACTGCCTCTAACTCAAGTTTCTTAGCAGCACTTCAGCCCAGGCTTTTCATGGATATGCTGCAAACCATTAGGGTCTGAATTAGGGTTTGAACTAGGGTTTGAACTTTTTTATCAGAGCAGTAGTGATAGAATGTACTAATTCAGCTTCCTGCATCTTTTCTTGGAGCTCAGCTTGCTTATGTGAGGTGGGTGAACATGTTTGGAAATGCAGCCTAGATATTTGTTCAGATTTTGTAGTGCGAGCTCTGCCCAGTCAAGATAATGATGAAGAATTTTTATAACCCAGCCATCTTCTCTGTCGCTGTCTTCACAGCTAAATCCTCTCTTGGATTAGAGAAAAAAATCACTGAGGTTTGTAGCAGAACAATGTAAGGCTGTGAATAATTACAGGAAAGATGTAGTAGACACTTTTCATACCACAGAGAAGTTTAACGAATGGTAAATGCATTTAACTGTGAAAAATACACCAGGTCCTTGAAATGGTAATTTAAATTCCATTTATTCCACTTATTTCATTCCATTTATTTTAGCATAGTGTCATCCTTATACTGGAATTTGAATTAAGAATAGAAGTTTGGAAAAGAATAAATGCTTTTGACCATAAGCACCTACCTATTGTCTGTATTTTGAAGTTTTTCACATAAAAGGCAGAGGATAAGTGCCCCAATTAGTTAGCAATATCCAAATTCCTAAAGTTTTCAGCTTTTAAATCTTTAGTTTAAAAGTGGCTTTCAGTTAGCACTAATAGCTTCTTTGAATCCTTTTGTTTTAGTCCCAAAGATGAGAAATCAATGAGGTTGGCCAGTTTGATTAAATCGTTTTCTGAAGTCAAACTATTGTAAAGTTAGCCTTTAAAAACAAATATGCTGCATTGCCTTTGACCATTTACAGTTTTTCTTTGGCTCCACCAAGCATGTGGATGTCTAATCAGGGGATTATCAAGTAGACTAGAGAAATATAACAAAGTTCTGTGCTCCAGTAAATATTTGTATAGCACAAGCCTGGAGAAAGTCCATGTTATATTTTACTGTTGATAATTTAATAACTTTGTGGCACGCCTGAAATTGTATAGTAAATGTCAGAATGTGTCAAATGAGGTATCCTGTAAAATTTAATAACCTCATACTTAAGATGATGTGCATGCATGGGTAGGTAACACTGTCATTGCAAAATATGTTTTGCAAGTAATATTTAGGGCATTTATTTGAATTTTGCCAGGAAATAAAATGAGCAGTGGCCTTCCAGCTGATAGTTAATAACAATGACAACATAAGTGACAAACAGAATAACTCATACAGAAATAGTCCAGTCTATCAAACGATCATGAGGACAACCTAGAGATTTCATAGGACAGTCAAAAGATCTGTGATTTCCTCTTGCTACAGAAAATAGCCCATACAGTAAACAAGTGATAAAATGAACCAAATCTGTGTTGCTTGTGTTTAAGGGATAGCATACAGCATGCTGTCTGCCACAGTAGTTTGTTTGCACTGAAATTAAGCAATAATGATTGAGGCACAGAGCATTTCCTGGGGATTAATGACCGTCTGAAAGGAGTTGATGGCCCAAGGAACATCCTGGCCATTAACCCCAGCCAGTCATTAATCCAAAGGAAATGCCCTACCCCAAATCTTTATTACTCTTAAAAATTGAAAATGAAGAAAAACAAACCCATAAGGACCTAGGTATTTGCTCTGGAGGGTGAAGTTTCAAATCATTTTGTGCATGCAGCTTTTGATAAAACAAATCCCTTACCAGTTATTTAGCTGGAGTGCTTGGTTCTCTCTACAGCATCTTGGTATCATCTAGACCTACAGAGGCAACCTAGAGAAACATTATCTTTTTTTCATCTTTATTAATCTTTTTCTCACTAGGGAAGGCAACTTATGTCTAATTGTAATGTGATTTAAGTAAGGCGAGCGTGTACTTTAAGTATCTTTAAATAGTCTGTATTGTGTTAAGAATTTAGAATAAGTGCTGGCAGAGCACCAACCAGACCCAGGCACTGCTCTTGTTACATTTAAACCCTTCTTTTCCTAGTTTTGGAAGCAATGGACCCTCTATACCTTTATAAGCAAAAATAGTTGTTTATGTGACATTACACAAAAAATTATCATTCAGAAAGTATATGTATTGGATTTCTTGAGGTAAATTGTAACTTGAGTTCTTGGATGTTTGTTGTTTCCTCTGTTTTTTCCTGCTCTGGAAAGTACTTCAGAAAATTATAAAAAAAAGAAAAAAAAAAGAGATGGTGGTTCTTCAAATAGAAATTTATCAGACTTAATGGTCTACCTCTAGCCACCTCTAATGGGAAGAGAGAGGTTGGGAGAGAAGTTGCAGTGAGACAACTTAGTTTCATGTCATACACCAACTGCTATAGGCCAGAGATTTGCTATACAATTTTCATGGGTTTTGTGGGGATATGCTGTAGCACAACTGAATACTGGAAGATTTTTTTCTTGTTTTATTAAAAGGCAGATTTATGTAGTCCATATAGTTAAAAACAAATAGTGAATTTACAAATAAAAATTTCTGTATAGGTGAATCTGATGAGTTTGTCATCAATATGAGGAAAATGAATTTAAGATAAATGTCCACAGAGAATTTGAGGCAAGATGCCTTTTTTTTTATAAAATCCTTTGTAGCTACAATACAAGCCAAATTAATTTGTTGTAAAGATATGTTGTGCTTTCTGTATGTCATTAATTTTATATCAAAGTGATATGAATTATGCATTATTTTCAAAAGTGAATGTAAAACTATACTTAGCAATTGTTGTGGGAGGGTGTCCTGGGGGACTCTAGTGACTGGCTTACTGCCAATCAGGTGGAAAACTGAAATCCTATTCTTGCATTTTCATCCATATAAGTATGTATATGTGGAACAGAAATCTTCTAATAAAGAGCTCTTCATTCCAGCAGGCAGAGTTAGAAGTCAACACAACTGATAGCTTAGTTAGAAAAATTTTGACTTCAACTAAAGTGCTTTTTTGAGGAGAGAAGCTAAGTAACCTTTGGAGCAGTGCAAGAACTGGACAGTCACTGAACGTCTTAGAATAACACTTTATTTCTTACTTCTATCCATTTATTCCTAGAAGATATGCACTATTTTAAACCAGTTTTATTTATTTAAACTCTGGAGAGTCCTTGACCGCTGCTATTCATGAGATCAGACAGGATGATTACAATGGTTTGTTGTGCCCTAATAACCTGCTCCTAGCTGGTTGTGCAATACTGAGAAAATTGCTTTCCCCCTATTCTTTAGTGTCTCCATTTCTAAAAAAAAGATCATATACATACTCATATTTTATTTTTAATTATTCAAAGGGAAGCAGGCATATAATTTAGGAATATTTTGATTAAATTACCTTTGTTGTATATGTCATTGATACAAAGATTTAGTCATTAGTCAAACAGTGCTAAGAAAATGTTAACACACAAACTTCATTGATTATAGTACTGAAGCTATGGAGAAAGGTTTCCACATAAATACATTCTTCAGGTTAGTAGAATTTGCAGTGACTTTACTGGGACCAGGAATAAGAGTTTATAATGTTGTACCTGAATATATTTGTCATCTTCTGTTAACATGGAAAAGAACATTCAAGTCACTGCAAAGATGCTAGGACTTGGTTCAAAACCAGTGGAATTTGCCCTGTTTGGTGAGGGGGTCTTCCAATTAAACTCACTGGGATTTGGATCAAGATCCTGTTTTGGAATCATTAGTCTTGTATGCATTTTAGAGGCATTTCCAAACTAGTACAGATTACAGCAGAGTTCTTTGTTTTCCCTGCTTTATACTGACTACAAAAGGAATTTCTTCTGTTTGGATACTTGACTTCCCCATTATTTCCTTTAGAAAGAGAGCTATTGTGGACGTAGAAAGCTACATAACTCAGGTTCGTAATAAATATAGTTCAGATCACCATGCTATATAGTAAAAACGAAATAAATAGTATCGTTCTAGCAAACCTAATTAAAAAATGAAAACAGCTTACTTACTAATTTGAAGAGGAAACAACTAGCTTCAAGTTCTTATTCCTCTCCTACTCAGGATGCTATTCATTAGGAAAGACCTTCAAGTAGTGCTAAAACCAGGGAAAATATAGTAAATGCTGGCTTGGCACTTGCAAATCTAAACAGGATATTCTATGTTTCTCAAAACACACAGATACCAAGGTACAAGCAGTATCATTCCACACTAAGGGCTGGAGCTCACTACTCCATCCTGCCATTCTCATGTTGTGCTTGTGGCCAGCACCATAGACTTGAAACAGCAATATTATTTATGGAGAGAGAAAGGCCTTGGAAGGCACCAGAGCCACTGGGCATCTGGTTATTCAGTGGAGAGGGGGGAAGGCAGAGATGCATGTTGAATCCTGCCGTAAGATGTTTGAGAGGTCAGCACTTGGTTCTGTTAGAGCAGCAGAAGTCCCTCTCCCAGCATAACTTCAAGAGTAACATAAGTTTCAGTAGGTTTCTTTGATGTTTGGTTTGTTGTGTTTTTGTTGGTTTTGTTGGGGGTTCTTCTGTCACTGTTTTTTAAAAATCCTCCAGTGTCCATGACAACCTCCAAAACAATTAAGATGTCTATTATTAGTGCTCACACACTGTGCATGTGAAGTACAGAGTCCTTCTTCCATTTTAGAGGACTCAAACTTTTCCTCTGCTGTGATTAGTAGAGGCCATACTTGTCTCAGAGGCATAAAGGGACACTAACTCCATGAGTTTTGACCATTACAGATGAGTTCCTTAGCACAAATAAGACCAGTGTTGTCAGACTCGGTGATCAAGCCTTCCCTCTAGCAGCAAGAGATCTAAAAGCTTACCAGTACTAGAATAATCTGTTTATGGACTTACTAATCTTTTTCCTGCAAATTATAAATACTATTCATGAAGCAAGAGACAAAAGTCCAGTTGCACACCTTTTCCTGTTGTGTTCTAGTCTCGCAACAGAAACCTTCAAACCTTGATTTTCTGAAAACAGCTTCAGCACAATGATTCTAGCTGCTCTTCATACATACACATCCATTTCTTTTCCAGCCTGCAGTGATAACTTCCTTTGCAAAGGATTTGAATCTTTTTTAGGCAGAGGATAGTGGATTCTGCAAGTGCTGGACTAGTAATAAAAAGTAGTGGTAATCTAACCCTTTGCCATATGTTAAAAAACAGAAGCTATAGTTACTATTGCATTGGTTTTGGAACCTGATCTCAAATGTCTACAACCTGCCTGGCCAAAGATCCTTGGGATGCTCACGGTTAGGCAGGAACTAAGGTCTGATGAGCTGCTCTGCTCTGTGGTAACTGATGTGTTTAGAGGCAGGCATGAAAGCAGCAATGAAGGCACTCAGGACTCTTAAAAATGAAAACTGAGGTGCTTTTAGAGTTTGACTGTATTTGGTGGTAGATGAATAGCCTTTTTATGATTATTGAAATTCTACCTGAATTTCAGTTATATTTCTGCATCTTTTTTTGAGTCTGACTGTGACTTTTCACTGAATAAAGATCAAAAGCACACCTTGCACAGTTACCATATATGGCAAAAATCCACTGCTTTTGGTTTTCCTTTTAACATCAAAGCACTGGAAAGAGCATCTTCACAGAGTTCACTGACGTTCTTTAACAGGGTGGTCTGTAAATAGTCTAAAGGCTTGCTTACTGTATTAGAGTACACGGCTTGCATCACAAGCATACAGTCTATTTCTTTTCTTAATCGGGAATTGCAATGTAGTTTGGGAAAAGAAGGGAAATTTAAATTATCACGTCCTAATTTTTTTCTCAGAATGAGAAGCTGTTAGTCTGAGTTGTGCCTCTGTACAGAACATACTGACCTTAAAGGTCTTTACCAGCCTAAATAATGCTATGATTCTATGACCTGAAATAGTTTGCACTTTCTCTTCAAGGTAATAGACCCAATTATAAACCCATATTGTTGTTTTCAAAATATATCTAATTTGTCAGTCATGCAGGCATGTGAACTGTACACCAGAACAAAAAAGGACCAAACCAGTGTGGAAAATTCATTTTCTGTAAACAAGAAGGAAACTGTAAGCATAGCCTTTGGAATAAGTGTCTTTACTATATTTGTAAGGGAAAGCTGAGATTGTCTGTGGATCAGCAACTCCCACTCTGAGCTTTTTGCACCCTGAGAAAAAGATGCATTGTGTTAATTTTAGGTTAGTGACATAAAGATGCAAAAGTCAGATAGATGCTGTTAAAATATATTCCTACCATTAATCAGAGCATAGAACAGTTGTAAAATCCTGGTAGGATTCTGTCTCAAGTAAACTCACTCTCTCATCATCAAATAAAACATTTACAGGCACCAAGCTTGTAGCCATAAATGTGCTCCTGTGTTAAACATAGCTACCCTTTAGAACCTTTAGATACTTCTGTATCTTGAGATGTAAACCCTCATTTTCAATTTGTGATAGCTGTAAGATACAAGGGGGTATCTCTTTCTATATATATATTAATTCATGTAACTTAATTCTGCAAGATGGCACACATTTACTCATGGGTTAAGATTATAATTGCATTTCAAAGCAGTTCTCTTGAAACATTCTAAAACAGATTATGTTCTTAAAAACTCTGTTCTTTACTTTGCATGTTTTAGTACTACATCCCATTAAAGCTGTGTTTGAAGTTACTAGGATTTGTTAAAAATTTGATCATGCCTAAGCAGATAAGAGATTATATGCTTTATGTATATATTTGAAGGATTTGTTCCAGCTTGGATACAGTGTATTAATTGGCCACCTACAGTGAACAGCAGTGTTTAATATTTAGAACCCTTTTCCTCATTGTTTTCCAGGCAGAAGAGCATGTAAGTATTCTTTTAACTAAATTTGCTAACTTTCTGGAACACATTTAAACAATGTGTGCTACTTGTGTCATATTACATTAACTTCACTTCTACAGACAGGTTGTATACATATGTAATAAATAGCCCCTCAGGGATCAGATCTAGATTAACTGAGAAAAACGTACTCTGCTGTACGTTAAGTAATTTACAATATCTCAGTAAACATTAGAAAAGACATGTTTGTCTCACCAGAACAGGTTAACAGTGCCTGCAGACTCAGTAATGATTGTAGAATGTTAAACTATCAAGTGGAAAGTTATAATCACTTTAAATAGTCTAATTTTTTCCTCTAAAACATCAGACTATCTGGAGTTTGATACCATGATGTCTGTAATAACACTGAATGTTTATGATACAGATTGAAAGTAGTAAAGAAAGACACCAGTCCTGCAAAGGATCTAAACAGAATGACTTAAAACTGAGAGGGAGGCTTGGAGAGAAAACTTAAGTGGGTAATCTTTTATTTAAATATTATTCCTTTTAAATTAGGTTACAATATCTGCAGTTAGAGATGAAGCATGTTTGAGGCTTGCCAGTTTTATTTACATATCACAAAATCCCTGTAGCCTCTCTATTTCTATCAGCCCAGTTCTACCTGGTAATTATTTAAATAGAGGTATGGTAAGTGTGCTATCACTGGCTTTGGTTTTTATTGCTCCAGTTGCAGTATAATTAACAAAAAGTGTTCTAAGTAAGCATGTGAAGGTTACTTCAGCTAACTGCAGATGCTTAACGTGGGCATTCATTGCAACTCTAGAACTCACTTGTTACATCTGCCAGATATTGACGAAAGTAACATGTATATATGGTACAGCAAGAAGTAAAAACTGTCTTTTCTTCATGTTAAATCTATGCAGCTGCTGGCTGCATTGATTGGCTGTGTAGATGTAAGTTTTCCCTGAAAAAGGAGCACTAGCCACATAGCACTCATGTAAGCTTAGGATAAACCACATAATACAAGAAGTGCAGTGATTTCTGAATTTAGCCTAGCTGCCTTGTCTCTGATACACAGAAGGAAATAGAAAGTAGGCTAAATTCCAAATGAGGAAGCATGTTTAGAATTCTGTCTTAATTGATCATTTAAGGACAATCATTTTAATTGTTTAATTACATTATTTAACTGTCTTAAACTCAGGCAAGAGGCCCACCAGCATAGAGAAATAACAAACTGTAGTAAGAGTGGCTGGAGCAGAGGACCATAAGCCCTGGATTCTGGAGAAGCTATTTAACACTGTTTGCTTGTCCTGAACTAGAAATAATAAATACTTCATTATACTCAATCATTGGAGATCCTAAGACAAGCAACACTGTATTACAAATAATCATTATTATTTCGTTATATATTAGCTTTGCAACAAAAACAATGCTTTTCTATGTGGAGCAAAGATAATTCAATATGCACTATGTCGGGATACCTTAATGTATATTAATTGCATACGAAAATGTTGAAGCAACTGAAAAGTAGTTGATGCAAATATTCATAAACATTGTGGCTACTAAGTTAAAAACCAAGGTGTGGTATTTACTTAGTCACTTAGTCTGATCTTGCAGAAGCAGCTTGATTACTGTACATGTACTGTTTGAGGGGAGAGAAGTATTTAAAAGAAGACTGTAAAAGTAAGGAGGAAGAAGGTTGAGAGAGGGACACAAAATTAAGTTCAGAGCAAGGGAGGACTGGTGAGGGATAGAGCTGGTATCAGCTGGGGTCAGAATCCCTGAGTGCACTTTGTTTCAGGTAGGCCTGACTCTTTAAGCTGTCCTGTTCCATTTGTCTGCAAAGAACAATGGAAAAGACACAGTCGTCTGTTTGTCAGCTGAGGACCTGACATAGTGACAAATGTGTCAGGCAAATGTGAGAGAAGCTTGAAAGTGGAGTTCAGTGGAGTTTACCTACAAACAGTGGTTTTGCAGTTATCCTCTGCAGCTGAGTGAATTTTGTGTTCTCCTTGTTTACTTACTCCTTTCTATCCAGGGAATAACTGGAATCCAAGACGCAAGTGTCATGTAGTGCCAATAACTAAACATACAGGTTCATCTATAATGAAATACAGTACCTTTATTAAAAGAAAAAAATAGAGGAAAAACAGAGAGAGAGAAGTGCCTTTTAGAAAGATATTAACAACTTAAAAAAATTAGTGACATTGATTTTTAAAGAATGCTGAGTTGTATCTTATCATACCAAAAATAAGAAAGTAAATTTGAAACCTACCATGAACTCAAGAATTATGTGGACACAATCCCTGTTACTTTAAAGTGAGATATAAATCCAGAGATTTCTCATGCCATCATTTTGTAAATAATTACAGTTCTGCTGAATCTGTTGTATAAAGTTTACATGGGAGGTTCAGTGCACCCTTGCTCTTGTTTAGAACATTGGGAACCACCAGAGAGATGTTGACATATGGCTGCACTGTTTTAGTGCACGAGACATCTACTACATGGGAGCATAATAAACAGGAGCATAAAGACAGGTTTGTGCAAGCAGTTTGGATTGACCTTTTTGGCAGCTGAAATCCATCTTGAGTACATGGTGCTGATGTGGACAGACATGTAAACCTCATCTTGTTACCGCAACTACCAGTTTTACAAATATATTCCAATGCTCAAAATGTGCATCATTCTAAGTAAAGTGATTTTAAATGGGAGGGGGGATGCAGCAGCAACAGTTCATAGTAAGACAAAGCAGAAACTTTCTCTTATGCCTGTGGAATTACCCCCATTGACAAATAAAGAGTTAGGTAAGTTTGTTGTACACCAATAGAAATTTTTGCAATCATTTCAGAGTGATAGCTTATTCAATGTATTTTTTCTCTAGCAAAATATTTGACTAACTGATACAGTATTTTAATTTTGGCCTTTAAAAAGAAAAAACTGCTGCCTTTTCAATAAACAGTTCTAGTATCAACATTTTCCAAATTAGGAATATTTGTACAAATACCTTTTACTTTTGAACAGCAGTGTCTGAATCTGGTCTATGGTAGTATTCTTAGAAAAAGAATTAATCCAATTGTAATGCATTTCTGAAGGAACATTTTTAAAGAACTTAACACTTTCTACCTTCTGAAAAGTATCTCACAGAGCCAAATTTATTTTATTTTAAAAAGTTGTAATCTACTGTTGCATACCAAGGTATGATCCTCTTTGTATAGCTCCAGTAACGTCTGGCTTCAAGACTATAAAATAATCGCTCATTCTGATAATAAATTTTAAGATTTAATCTTAACTGATGGGATGTAGGCAAATGTCACTTCACTGTTCTATGTGCTCCTTATATCCTCAGTAATTTCCTGTTAAATTAATAGAAGCACTGATCCACATGATCTGTGGGTATTGCCCATCAGTTCTAAATATTTATGCAATAATGAAAGAATACACCTTTAACTTGTGAACATATCTACCTATAGTATTGTGAGTAGCATACTTCTAACAGTTCTCCTAAATTTATTGACTGACCAGTAAGTAAAATCCTGAGATCAACAAGAGTAAGATGAAAGAAAAGGTTTATTATTGCAATTTTAAGGGGTAGTGAAGATACAGAGGAAGGTGGCAAAAGAGTAATTGCTCAATTAGGCACAATAGAGAAGCTGGTTAGGCATGAAATATTCCTTTTCTTTGATATTACAAGTCCAACATCTTTAAAGGTATCTTTAAAACAGGAGTGGCTGGTACTATCTCATCATAACCACACCCTTAGCTTTACCCTTGGGTTTTTCTAAGAACTTTTCTGGGCAGAGGGGCTCTATTTTACATGTGTACTTGTGCATGTTGGAAAACAGCGAGGAGGTACTAGCCCAGAGTACTTGAAATTTAATGTACACCTAGTCACACAATACAGAGTGAGCAACATTTTTCTTATGTTGAAGTTGTTACTGAAGTGTAAACTGTTTTTCACTGTGCGTTGTAATAAATACACACTCTGTTAATCTCTTATTTGAAAATACAGAAAACACGAACCTTTGTTGACTGACTTATCCAATTCATCTAGCAAGTAAAAGTGCACTCTTTCATATTTCTTCAGTACAATTAATAATACTATGGTTTTGTCTAGAATATGTGGCCTGAAAGTGGAAAGGTATTTAGTATCACAGATTCAACCCTGAAATTTGATAATTTCAGGTTTTTTAAGTCAACATAATCACGGAATGGTTGAGGCTGGAAGGGGCCTCTGGAGGGCACCTGTTCCAAGCCAGGGCTCAAACAGGGACACCTGGAGCCAGTTAGCCAGGACCCTTTCCAGACATCTTCTGAATATCTCCAAGGAAGAGACTCCACAGCCTCTCAACCTGGGTCCCTGCTCAGTCACCCTCACAGTTAAACCTGAGGTTCAGAGGGAACTTCTTGCATTCTCCTTTCACTGGACACCAATATAAAGAGCTTTACTTCAGCTTCTATGTGCCCTTCCACCAGGTATTTATATACATTGATAAAACACACAAACCCCCTGAGCCTTGTCTTCTCCAAGCTGTGCAGCTCCAGCTCTCTCTAAGCCTTTACTGGCATGGGAGGTATTTGCATTTTTTATAAATTGTATTATGTTTGCTGGTTTGCACTGCATCAAGATGGAACTTAGACTTTTATGATGTTCATGGCATTTGCTCAGTGAAGATGGAAGACCCCCCCCATATTTGCTCAGGAAAACTTCTTTCTCAGGATTTCTATGATTTGGGTTTTGCTGTTGCTGGTACTCATTGGTACAAACAACACAAGTGGAGAATAGGTTGTCAGATATTATTCTTTCATTTAAACATCCTGAATCTTAGGTTCATTTGCAAAGGTAGAAATAAAGGTATAGAGTGGAAGTCAGTGTGCTTGTTCTGGCTGATGTGTATTGTAACCCTGTATAATTGTCACATTAGTCCATCTGAGGAGAAGGCCTGGTACTATGCTGCTGATAGCACATATTATTTAAGGATTAAACCATTTCCCAATCTCTTTTTTTTTCTTCCCCAGAAGGGCAAAAATACATTAACTTTTCTGTATTCTGGGAATGGCAGAGCTAAACTCAATTGAAAGCTTTGAGCTTTGGTTAGGAGAGCAGGCAGAGGGGGAAAGTGAGAGGGGAAGACTGGCCTTTTGTCCCTCACCTGAACCTTTTAGGCTCCCTTCTGCTTGCCTTGAGAAAGCCTTTCTTCCCTTCCCTTCCCTTCCCTTCCCTTCCCTTCCCTTCCCTTCCCTTCCCTTCCCTTCCCCTTCCCCATATCGCATAACCCTACCCTGGGCTCATGCCAGGTGCTGGAGAGCATGTATCCATGCCAGATTCTGGAGAGAGAATTTGGCCTCGCAATGTTTGCCTTGTGTTTGTTCATTACAAGTAAGGGTGCTTTGAAAGTAGCCACGTTTGAATCTGTAGCTGTCCTTGTATTAAGCAGGCCTATGAAATGTTCTATGTTCCTACTGTTCATATGCATTTGGACAAAGCAAATATATTTTATATGGTTTTTATTTTAAAACCATTGAAGTGGTATCCCTGGTTCTTGCTGCTAGTGGAGTCTAGTATTGCTGTCTTCACTTGAGTGAATCTCCCAGTGAGATCAACACAAATTCTGCCTAAGGAAAAGGTTAAAAATTGGCTTATAGAGGCCAAAAAGGAGCTGTGCTTCATGCAGCTTCTCTTGGTAACTGCATCACTTTGAAATCTCAAGTATTAGAGATCTTTTGAGCATTCCAGTTTCAGGGAGAATAGTCTGTATGAGCTCTAAGAATGTCTTTTGCTGGTGGGGAAAACACATGTATAAAGATGTTAAAAGCTGGCTGTTCCACTGGAATGAGTGAAATCTTAAATTTTACACAGTTCTACATTTTTCCACTGAGGGATTTTTATTTATTGTTATTCTGGTTAAAGTGGTACTTAATCCATCAGTAAGAATTCCATGATAAAATTCAGGCCATGCCTTGGGTGACCTGTCAGAAACTGTATATCTTATTACTAGGAATCTTTTGAGACTTGGGATTTGATTTTTCTCCTGCACATGCATGAGATGTCTTTGGCAAAGGTCACATAAGTTTTAACCCACAATATTAAGTCACAAATGAAATGGATTTAAGTGGTCTTGCCCTACTCCCCTGTGAGTGCTTGCTCACGTCTCAAAACCACCGTATAATTTGTCACAATTCAACATGATTATCTGTCTTTGCTCAGGAGGACTATAACAGCTAAAGAGTAAGTTATATTGCAGGTAAGGATATAGGATTACTGGTAGAGCTGATTGAAAGAGCTTTCTAAACTCTGGTCTAAGCCATTCTGACCCTAGCTTACTTTCTTTTATTTCCTCTTCTTTTTTGGTTCTGTTGTCCTTCAGCTTTTTAGGTTTGTTTTTATATTTTTCTTTACTGGTGGTTTTTTTTGTTTGTTTTTTTTGTTTTTTTGGTTTTTTTATTGTGCTGAAAAATACCCTAGATTGCACCAAAAATGCCAACCCAAAATAGGATAGGAAACAAAGGTTCAGCTGACAGTACGTAAATAGACCCAGCAATCCTTGATTCAGCTGTCCTCCCTGCTCAGCACAGTTTTTCAGCATGTAGACAGTGAAGCATGTAAATGTTATTTTCTAAACACTGCATGTCCAAATGATCTAGACAGGATCATGGAACAGAACATGGTTTGAAAAGCTGCTCTCCCAGCCACTCCCCCTGTCCACCCCACCGGGGGGCTTTGAGAAACAGGGCATGTTCGAGTTGCCAATCAAGCTCTTATGTAAAGTCTTGCTAAAGTTCAGTGCACTTTTTAAAGTATTTCGGGGTTTGGTACATTTTAAAGAAACACTCCTTAGCATAATGAGCTGTGCATATCTTCTCCATGTTCATTAGTTGCATGCTAATGGCTATGTTTAAAATTCTTTCTTATCTTGAAGGGATGATGGGAACTTGATCCAACCTCTAGACCAGACCTTCCTTGGTTACTGTCGTTTTCACTGGCAGAAGAAATCATTTGGTGTGAAAAGTATTGTGCACAATTTTGATTCTTTGTTCAGTCCTATATTATATATCAACATCTATTTTGATTTCTCTGGGTATCTGATTAGGTTCTATATTGTAAGACAGCCTCTATTTTTTAACAGAGCAGCAAGATTTTTTACCTTCTGCAGTTGCAGCATAGGACAAAGGGATTGCATGCTACTCTTTTTATTTTTCTCTGCTTTCTTCTTTGCTGTAGCTGCTTGGGTTAAAAGACAAACAAACAAATCTCTGTGGACTTCAAAGAGATCAAATATAAAAAAAAAGGCCAATAATTTCTTAAAGCTAGGCTGTTTTGCTGTGTTTCTCTTCTCTCTCCTGTTTTTCTTTTCTTTCCCCTTTTTTTTTTTTTTTTTTTAAATTCTGAAAAGAAATAGCAGGCTGTAGGCACTGCCTGTGGCTTGCTAGCCTTGCTTCTTGTGTGGTCTGTGCAGACTTTATGATTTATTCAGCTAATGGGAAAGGAGCATGACCCCCAGTGGCCACAGAAAGAGAGCTGCATGTGGGTTTAATGCTTTCACCACAAAAATGTCTGCTATGACTAAGCTGTGTGGCTGAAGTCACTGTCTGAATGGTGCTAAAAAGGAACTTAGGCATTAAGTGTGCACTATTTACTATAGATTGGCTCTTGGGATTAGGCCAAGGGTTTCTTACTCAGTTTCAAAGAATAGCATGGAAGCTGCTAGGAAAATTAGAGCTGTGCAATTTATTTTTACCAGTCTCCCCAGTGAGTGACCCAGTGAAGGATTTGCCTCATAACACTTTTTTTCATCAGTTACCAAAGAGCAATTCAAAATGTGCTGGTTTGTTCATGAGTTTTACGGGGCTCATTGTTTACATTTTCCCATCTCCTACTTTTCTTCATGTTAATATGACTTTCTAACAATGTTTTTCTTTATCTATTGCTTAGAACTGTAAAGGAAAACAGGTTTGGACAACATTTGAGTATCATTGCTTGAGACCAGTTACAGTACTATCTCTGATTAAAAGGATGAAACTGTGAGCTAGATTAGGAGTCTGCCCTTGTCCTTGCTCAAGAGAATGGCAAAACCACAAATTCTTCTTTGGGAAGAAATTGAAATCGCCTGTTTTATTATGGCAACACTGTCAGTAGTTTTCCTTGATTTTGTTGACTTTTAAGGGCAGGTTAAAATGTTCTATATCTATTTTCCTACTGACAGCTAACTGTCTTTGTGTGGCTATATTAAAAACAAACCCAGCACCACTACCTAGCTTGAGAGAAAAAAATGTAAAATGTTTTGTAGTCTTTAAAAAGCATGTAGAAATTCTGCTTTCACAGCACTAATATCCTTCTTCATGATATGTATGAAACCCAGTGTAGTATTAAAATTTAATCACAAACACTTTGCTAGTGGTTTTGTTTGTTTGTTTTGTGAAAAATGTTCTTTGTTATCTGGAAATGGTGAGCACACCTCTTAAAAACTACATATTCAAGAGAATGAGGGGGAAAAAAATACAGAGCTCTAGGCACTGACATTCCTTCTGTCCTTCCATGGATTGGTCTTGGTCAGCTCCAGCAACAGTTAACTTCAATATAATTAAAAACAAGTTTCATTGCTACTATTTAATGAAGTTATTAAAAGCATGTAGAGAAAGAAAAAAAAATCAAGTATAAAATGTATTATGTTCTTTTAGTATCAAATACCTGACAAGATAAAAGTGGTCTTTTTTGTCACTAAGTTTTGGAAAATGAGAAAAATTAAAATTTGACAGATTTTATGCAAATAACAATACTTCATATGTATGTATTTGCATTTTGTCTTGCAGTGTTGTAGATTTTTGTCTTGTAACCAAAAGTTTAAAATCTAGATGACAAATGGTAAGATCCTAAATTGTATTTCTGCGCACAGGCATCAGTTTCTATAAATGCTGAGAACCCACAAAACAGAAGTCACTTAAGTGAAAGAGTACTGCAAGTGTTTTGCAGTTTTGAAATTCAGGCCATTTTTACTTATAAATATTATTGGGGAAAAAAATGTCATGTAATTTTTTTTTTTTTCAGAAAGTAAAATGTGGGCATCACTTGAAAGATTATATACATAGGAAAATATAGTGAATTATTTGGTGAAAAGTACTTAGTTAAAAAAGGCCAGATATATTAATTTTACCTTTTTTAATGAATATATTTTGGTTTTGCATTTTCAAAGAATCTTTCCTGTGTATAGCACTTGTTTTGTTTTAATGAATTCCAAAAGATCATTTGTATCTTGTCAGATGAAACCCCTGAAAATAACTTGTTAGTTTTTTTTAATGCTCTTTTTTCCTTTTGACAAGAACTGAAAGAAGTTATTCATACAGTTCTGTTTCATAATCTTAAAGCACAGAGGTTTTAAATTTTTGCTTGACTCTGCTTGGAAGTTTATCCTTCCTGTCCAGTTTTCTGGGATGTCTGAAGTAAGGGTAGAATTCTCGAGGTGGAAGACTTCCTGCGGTGCTTAGTTTATTCCTGATTCCTCCACAACCAGGAAGAAAAAATGTGAAGAAATGAGCAATGATGCTGTTATCTAAGCACAGCATTTTGTGAAAATGGAGTGAGGGGGTTCTGCAGTAGAGGATTAGGCCTGGTTTTAACCGTATAAACGTTTGTATTTCCTGCTTGGAGGAGGGCTCAGCCTTCATGCTGCCCTGTAACCCAACACTAGAATGATGTGGTGATTGTACCGTAAGAGAATTTGAAAAGCCATCACTTTGGCTTACACCGAGCATATTTGCCAGGCTGCTGTACATTATGGAGAAGTTCCCCTCTGCGGGCTATGGGGGATGGTAAGGAGAACTGTACAAGAGCTGTGGGAATAATAATCCTAAAAGTCTCCTTACCTACAGCAAGCAAACTGGTGTGTGTGGTGTGCAGCACAGATGCCTTGTCAGCAAGAGGCAGGGCAGAGGACAGCTGGATGTGTCTGGCGTGCAGGTGTTTCAGCTGGTATTCACACTGGCTACTGGCAAACAGATTTTTTTCTATCTTTTTTATTTTTTTCTTCTTTTTTCTTTAATTTCTTTTTCTGGTGGAGGGGGAAGAGACAGTGGGAGGTAAAGAAAGAAGAGGGATCACCCACAGTCATTTCCCAGAATGGAAGAGGAGAAAAGCAACACATCAGCTCAACCCCTGTTTACACATATAACTGGCTCAAGTTTCCTTTGCAAGTATAAATCAAATGGTACAGACTTAGGATGTTTTTCTCTCTCCTGTGAAGACAGCCTCTTCTTTTTTTTGACTTATGAGGATTGTGTTAGTACTCCAGAAGTTCTGCATTGCAAGTTGTAAACTTGGCTCTGGTCTTTCTTGACTGAAAGCAACAATTTTCTCTTCAGTTGGTTTCTTTTTCCCTGGAAAGTCACATAGTGACTTGTGTCACTAAGAACTGCTTCAGTGACATAAAGTGGTTACACATTCAGTAGCTTTAGATCTTTCCTTGGGAGCATTTTTTTCTGAGGAAAATATTTTCCAGATTATCATGACTGCACCTGCCTTCTGTGACTGACTGAAGCGTGAAGGGCATGGAGAAGTTATTTGAGTTCTGAAATTCTTGACAGCTATTTCAGAAGTGATTGACAGCTGGTAAAAACTAGAGTGGCTCTTGGGATAGTCTCACCTCAGTCAAGTGAAAGACCAACTCAGAGAAATTGTAGGTGATCTGTGAGCTTAACGTCACTGTTCTGTGCAATTTAGGCTTTTGATAATGAGGTCCTGGTATAAATTACTGGGGTCTGTACCCACATAAATATTACAGTTAAAAGCTGTTTCTCTAATTTGTTTGTTTTTTATATTTTCTTTCCCATTGTGCAAATGTAGCAGTCAGAAATCAGGTTTTTCATCTATATTGGACACATGCCATTTAGTCCTACATCTGTTCTCTGACGGTAGCTAGTTTCAGATGCCTTGAAGGGGAGTATATAGCAATATAAATTATTATTACTGTTATTGTATTTGCTATAGTGCAGTATTACTACCAGATGCCCACTTGGGGGTTGCATCTGTCCTTGTTTGGGATACGCGTTATCCTGAAACCTTGTCAACCATTTTTCAGTTTTGTCAAGGCTATGTTGGAACCATCACATAGAGAAAATCATAATGTGCTTCCTCAGTTTGTTCCACTTTGGTTCCCATTATATCAGCATCATTTCCCATAGAGCTTGGTTTTGCTGTTGAGTCAAAGGGCAGAGTTTTCTCATGATTCTGTTAGCTAGTCATAAGATCTGAATGATTTTGATCTTTTAGTTTATGGGAACATTGCCTTTGACTTCCATGTTGCTGAAAGCTAAACTAAGATGCCTTTGCTTGTTGGAATTTCTGATACACTTTTAGAGTGGCTATTATGGTTCAGTTATTACAATAACAGAGCCAGAGTCAGGCTCTAGCTTGTTTCTTCATTCTTGAGGCTTGCTTTCCTTGTCCACAGAGCTGCTCTATTAATATCATTAATATTAGGAGGAGTTTGTTGAACAGGTTTGATGTAGCACAGATTATCATATGCATCTTCTTGGACCAAACAATAGCTCATAATCTGATTGACCAGTGATGTCATTGTCCAGGAGAATGTCTTCTAAACAACTGGGAATTTTGCCCTTCATCAATCAATATGCTGACATAATTAGTCATGTGGACATTATTGTCCATCCTAGAATTGCTTGAATTGATATAGGTCTTCAGGAGACAAATGATTTGGGTTTGATTTTTGACTCTGTCATAGAATATTCTTGGGAGTGTCACATTCTGGTTGATGTTTAATTTCTTCTCATTGGAATGTGTGTATGAATATTCCCTAAAAGCACAAGTGATCTGTGTGTCTTAATTCCTTACTACTTGCCAAACAATTTCAGATCCGCAGGTGGAAGTCACTAAGAAAACTATTCTATGGATTTTTCACCTAATGTAGAATCAGTTCTTCCAAATTTAGAATCAATTGTTTTCAATGGGAAATGCTAGATGCAGACCCTGACACTGTATATTTCCTCACATAACTTACTGCTGCGTTTTTTGCTTTGCCTTTTTAATCTGTTTTCTGTTCATTGCCTTCATTTTTGTTTTTTTTATGTAGACGTTTATCTCCTCTACAGCAATGTGCCAAATGTATGCCATCATTATCATCTCAGGATAGGATGATCACTTCATTTCCCCTATCTGTCCTTCTGAGACTATTCTGCGATACATAGGAGTAAAACTCTCTCTGTGAGAAGTAGATTACAATCAGTCTTGTGAAAAAGTGCTCTGAGAATTCATCTTGAAGCTACTTAGATCTTACTCTAAGAAAAATCTGCAGTTGAGATGGAGATGCAAAGCTAAGAACATTCCCTATTGCATTAATTTTCCTAATCAATACCGTCTTTCTTTGCCAGAAGGTGCTCCTGTATCTTTCACTCCTGCCCAGGAGTTTATTCTCTCTTACACCAGTCTAGCAGGTCGTGCTGCTGCCAGGGTGTCAGCTCAGCAAGCATCACTCATCTCTCGATGGGGGAAGACGGGATTCTTCCATTGGAGTAGCTCCCTGAATTGATTCAGCCTGGGGCCTTGGGATCTTTACTTCCAAATGTAACTGAAGAGAGGGAGAGAGCATTCAGCTCATGGGCTGGGGGCTAGGGGGAGCAGGATTTCCCCTTTTGGCAACCACCTGCAGCTAGACCAGAATATGTATAATGTCAAGCCACATTCTTAAACAACTCGCAGTGTTTCTGATCTAGTGAGACCAGAATGTTTGATGTGCTTAGTGGAGATTTGACTTTTCAAATAGGTCTGGCAGCAAGTACTGAAAAGCAGGTGTCCTCCAGATTGGTGTATGACTTACATAGCCAAGAGAAGGCTTCACAGAAGGGCAGCTACTAGAAAAAAAACAGTAATAAAACAAATAAGACACCATTAGTTTAAATGGGCAAAAGTTCACAAAGGAAAGGACCTGGCAGCTGACACCAATGTTATTACTGGCTGAAAAAGATTTGAACTTTTTGGCAACAACAAATGTCAGAGAATTGGATTTGAACAGGTGAAATTTGTTATAACCTTTGGACACAAATAGTCACAGAAAATCAGTGTGGGTGTTCAAATAATGAGGACTATCTGCAGCAACAGGTAAAGCGAATCAGAGTATATTAAATTTTCATTGCAAGAAAGTACAGGGAAGAAGTGACGTTTTCCTAAGCATATGAGTCACAGAAAATCAGTGGGAATTGGGTGCCTTCTTTTTTCTTCTGAAAAGCCTCCAGCCAAGCTTTCTGAAATGACACTACTGAGGAAATGTGATCTTTCTCAGATCTTCTAAATACAAACCTGTTCAAAGCACAAGAAAGTCACGTATTTCAGGGCCTTCAGGAAGGTGGAGGAGGACAACTACCAAAGCAGTAAAGATTTTAAGGAAGAGAGAAATTGATGTTTTGCTCAATAAACAGAAACCTTGGGTTTACAACATTGATGATGAACTGTCAGCTAAGACTTAAAAATGACATTTTTTCTTACTCTATCTAAAAACTGAAGAAAACAATGGCATGTTTTTTAAGAGCAGGATTTCACCTATTTTTCTTTTTTCCTATGCTCCAGTAAAATATGTCAAGCATAAGCTGTGGTTCTACTCATCCTTTTTTTCAAAAGGGAATGTATCGATTCAGTTTCTAGATATGGTAGATGCATTGCACTTGATGTGTTATCAAGTAATCTCTGTTCCCAATCACAACAAAAATATTTGAAAATTAATGTGCTTGCTAATATAAATTCATATATCAAATAGAGTAAGTTATTAGACTAAATATATTATATTTCAGCTGGGCAGAATTTAGTTTCTGTTCTCAAGAAAATACAGTGTGCAGCTGTTTTTTAACCTGCTTTCCATGTTGAAATGTGTACTGATACATATTCTTGTCTTGTGTCTGTTCTGCCCTTGGACAGCATTGGGGATAAATTATTTTATCTGAATGAACCATTTCCTATTAAAACACTTAAATAAACATAGAAGAAACTTGCATATATGCAGGCTCCTAGGTGCTCATATTTACATAGGCTTAGTCACTCAGTTTGTAAATTTTATTTTTTTTTCCTTTTTGAGTGGAAGAAATATCATCTGCTTTTGAAATAGTGGTGTAAATTTTTTAATTTTTTGGTTTGGGGGATTTACTTGTTCAGGGATGGGAGGGTTGGATGTTTTTGTGCTTTTTTTAATTTTTTTTTTTTTTTTTTTTTATA